>VZRN01003024.1:1327302-1393982 GCA_013397935.1 Dasyornis broadbenti
GGGTGCCGCGGGTCCCGCAGACGGCGCTGCCCCCGGCCCGACTGTGCCCCGCTCGGAGCGGCAGCCGGCAGCGCGGACGTGCCCCGGGCCGGCGCAGGGGCGATCAGCGCGGCCGCGGTTGTTCTGGGGCGGGGGCTTGAACTTCCTGCCAGGGGGGATTTTACTCAGAGGTTTTCCCAGACTCCCAGCGGGGCGAATCACACCATTGAAGGCGGCAGTGGTGGTGGTGTGGCCGCAGAATGGATCTTAAAGTTGTTAACACAGTTAGCTCAAAGAAAAGTTATTTTAAAGTAAGTGTAACGGTGTCGGTTGATACATGACCACTGGCTTTTGAGACGGAGCAATTAGAAAGATGAAATCCCGTTTATCCCGATGCACTCCTTTCCATTGTTCTTCAACCTACTGTACTTTTAGTGATAGAAGACAATATTGGAAGGCTTTGAAGTGTTGTGAAACCTTGTTAATTTAGATAAAAACAACCTTTAGATGCTCTTTATAGATGTCATTGTAAACATTAAGTATCTTGATTATATAACATTTCAAGGAATCTGCCAGGATGTTGACAGACTTTGTGATGAAGGACCTGATCCTTCAGTCATGGAACTGAAGACGAGTTTTGACATTGATTCAGTAGGAAGCAGGATAGCATCCACAATTAGCAGTTGAAGAGAAAATAGTTCCTGTTATCTTTTGGTTATTTTGCATGTCTTGGATTAGGCATTCTAAACATTTAAGTGCTGTCTGCAGAAAATGTAAAGAGCATTTAGTTTGATTTGGGATTTTTTTTTTTTCCACTGTAGCTTTAAGCTTCCTTTTCTACTTTCTAGGAGTGTATTGATCTTGTTTGCTCTTTCTTGATGGAGTATTCTGATCAGTTAGTTATAAGGACGTGTTCAGTCATGTGATGCATAACGTATTTTCAGAAATGTTTTAAATTGTGCTAGATGCAAGGGTGCATAGCCAGTGCAAACACCACTGTAACACATACATGCTCTGCTTTGGGGAGCTGAAGCCCATTTGTACAGCTGTGGAGAAGGCACAACTAAGTGTAAAAGATTTGAGGTGTGGAATGTATAGCTGATACAGGTTAAATATTGTTCCTTCCTTGCGTATTTATCCACTAAATAACATTTTTGACAGAATATAAATTGCTAATGAAATTTCAGTTCTTGTACATCACTACTTTGGATAGATCTATACAAGTTTTGCAAATGTCACATTGTAAAACCAGTTTTTCAGAAACCTCATTTAGTTATTGATTCAATGTCATCAGAGTATTTTAGATTAATTTAGAGAACAGTCCTCCTCCAAGTATGTCACACATAGTCATGATGCAATGTCTGAGATGCACTCAGTTGGGCTCATCTGCCTCATAACATCACCTGTATTTTCCTTACGTGCTTTTGTAGGAAAGCAAATCCTAAATTTTTGTGGTCATTTTGTGGAAGAAAGCAGTAGAATTTTTGTTTATTACAGGCTGAAAACACTAAGCTTCACCCCCCACCTTGTGACACCAAATTTTGATCTAAAAATGTAGTTTGTGAATGGGTAAACTGTAGAACCTTCAGCACATAAGTAGACTTTATTTGTGACAGTCATTTCATTGGGGCTGTTCCCAAGAGGACATCCATACAAGTTGCCAGAGTATTTGCTACGTAGCCAATCTTTGTCTTACTTTTTTTTCTATGCACAGTTCTGAGCAAACCTTTTCTAAAACATCAAACTATTTCAAGTCTGTCATTTCAGAAGGGTTGATTCAGTGTTTGTTTATCTTCTTTGTTAGTAAGTAATGAACGTTTTTGGAGCAGTAATCATTCCACCATGGAAGTCAATATAAGTGTATTAAGTATTTACGTGTTAAAAAATATTCATCAGCTGTAGACTTATTAATATTTGTAAGTAGTATTATTATATAATGCTCATACCTAGTTAAAAGTTAGAGGAGAATGCAGAAGTTTCAAAAAATTTTAGCTTGCTTTTCATGGCTTTCTTCTATATAAAAGAAAATTAGTCCATCTGTATGCCTCTCAACTAAAACAATTCTCAGAGATATCTTGGGTTTTCCTAAGCTGCTTTTGTAGTAGTAATTTTTACAGGTTAGTATCACTGTATATAATATAATAAGAAATCTGGAACTGAAACAGTCAGTTCTGCCATGGTCTCCAACCTGCTGCATATTTAGTTAAATAGATAAAGATGGATACCAAAATATTATTGATGTAATTTGCCATGACTAGTAGGAAAAGAATTTCTTTTGATACAGCTAGGGAAAACAAGTGGTGTGGTTTTTAGAAATAAGTACGTTTTAGAAATAAGTACATGTGTACATTCAGTTGAACCATTGAAGAGTGGCAGAAGCTCATGGAAAAGATGAATGACTGATGTATCTCCTAGTTGCATTAGATCATGCAAATGGTGCACAGATCTTTTTGGAAAAAGCTAATGCTGTTTTGAAACTGCAGTGAAAATACAGACTCATAGCTGTAAGCTATATCTCCATCAAACACAGCAACTCTAAATGCTGATGTATGGCAGCTCTGCAGAATTCCAGATAAACAGAAGTATAAAATGCCTCAGCATCCAAGTGCTATCTTTGTTGCTTACTCACAGGCCTCAGATGTTTCCAAATGGTGACTAGTATCTGCTGCTGCTGCCTAGCAGTGCCATGGGCATAATGACCAAGAGTGCTCTGCTTGAGCACCTGCATCTCCTGCGAATGCCTTTCAAGGAACTTAATAAAGATACTCTTAAACAGGAATTCAGCTCCTGATGCTGAGAAGACAGCTCTTCAACAGAGGGAGAGAGGCAAAGATGGGCAGGTTGTTCTTTGATTGACAGACTGACGATGTGTTGGTGGCAGAGATCACCTTTCCCCAGTACATCAAGGAGAAAGAAAGGCTGTACAAGAGTCTTGGGCTTGCTTGTGGCTACTGTTAATACAGAAATGAATTAAGGTGTGATAATGAATAATAAATCTCATTTACGAGACACTCCTCTTCTTGTATCACTACATAAAAAGTAAAATTGCCAAGTATTACATATGTAGTGGGGAGTGGACACTCTTTTTAACCCTTTTGCATTCTGATTTTTGTAGCTTTCAATTTAAACTCCAAACTAGTAGGAATAATCTAGATATCTGCAATAGTTACCCATCAAAATTGTACTTTATTATTCCATTAAGAATTAAAATGTATAATTTAATGCATATTTAAGTGTATAATTCAATGTATCACTACATATATTTATGAAATACATAAGTATGCATTTTTTGCATTTGAATAACAAGAAGCTACCACATACTGGTGAGGGAGGTAATGGTACAGAGTGCAGTGAACGAAGAAAATGCTATATAACTGAAACCATGGGAGAATTCTGTTGAACTACATTTATTCATTTCTATGGAGCATTGCCAGCATACTTTTTCCCTTTGCAGGTGTTCTGTATTATCAGAAGTCTCAAAATATTGCAATTATAATATGCCTTTTTAATGTATAAACAGTTTCTGTAGACGAGGGCAGAAAACACCCTGTACATGCTGGCTTTTGCACTCAATTTTTTGAGACTGCAATCTGACCACCAGTAGGCTTTAACTCTTACTATATTTTAAGACTTGCTTTAGTAAAAATGTGAATGACTTACATGCCTAACCTTGCTTCCCTTTGAGCAATTCTGCAGCTCAGCTGTTTGAGGGGCTGATGTTTGTTTCTTTTGTCCCTCAGCAGGTGGCTACAGTTTCACTGAAATAGCTGATCCTGCTGTGGGACAACATCTGTGGCTTTTTGGGGTCACACTGGCTGGAGTAAAGCAAATATTTCCTTCTGCACCTGACCATTATTTTTGTTTAAAGATATAGTACTAATTTATTGCTTAGCATAGGATGTTATGTGTTGGAATGTATACTGAAGGACTTCTGTTATCCTAATCTGACCTCCATCTTTCACAGCAGATAAGAAGCAGGAGTGTAACCTTCAGAGCTTAACAGAAGATACTAAAGGAAACTGAAGTTAAGAACGTCAGAAAAGCTCTGCTGGGTCAGATCAGTGGACCTTCATACTCGGGGGTCAGTCTCCAACAGTGACATGAAGGGATGCAATTAGGGGCTACACACAAACGTAGCCATGTTATGTGCCTATTCCCTTATACTTGTCATGCGTACTTGGGTTTATATTTCGGATGGTACATATATATCTGCTCAGTGTTTTTACAGCCCATTTGTGGACCTGCAAACCAAGAACTTGTCTTTTTCAAACTTGCTGATGCTTTACAATCTTCACAACCTCCTGTGGCAGCAAGTTCCAGAAGCTCACTACTAGCTTTGTAAAGAAGCACTTAAATCTTTATAAACTAATGTTGTGCTAGCTTTGTTAAAGGTCCCTTAGTTCTATTACTGAAGGATTTAGCAAGCAGAAGCTTTACATTAGTTTATTTACCATCTTCATGGTTTGATTGATCATACAGTCTTCTTTCCTAACTAAAGAGCCCCTCAAGTCTCTTTTTTCTAAGGCAAGCACTCCATCCTTTTGATATTTTGTTTGCCCTTCTCTGATTAGAGTCTCTCTTTGAGATGCAGAGACCAGAAATACTTGAGATGTGGATGGACCAAAGTTGTATAAATGTGCTCTGTCTTCTTCTCAGTGCCCTTCCTCATTATACCCAATGTTTTGCTAGGGTTTTTTTTTGCTGTTGTACATGAAACTGTTAATTCTAGGGATCTGTCGATAATGACTGCTGGATTTTTTTTCTCCAGTCATTTCTCAGCATGGTGTGTATGTGACTGAGATTATTTTCCATGAGATATGTGAGCTTACATATATCTACACTGGAGCTCATTTGTCATCTTTTTGTTAAATCTGAGGCTTGCACGGTGCTTCTGGAGCTCTTTGTCGTTATGATGGCATTAGTTCTGTGCTCAAAGACAACTTCTTGTCTGTCTTACTACTGCCAACAGTATCATTCCTTATGACTTTTTTTGCATGTATGTCTGATGTCTGAGAGGAATAAAAGTGTTGCGGCATATCAGACAAGGATGTTCATAGATTTAAAAATTATTTCTATGTAACACATACAAAGTTTTTTTGCACCTCAGTAAACATGAGCTCATAGAACTAATAGGTTAATGCTGTGTCCAGAAATCCAGACCAGACAAAACAGAAAGAAAACTCTGAAAAATGTCATTCCTAGCACTTATTCCAACTTCACTGAATGGGGAAGTGAGGATGGTGGTATATGGTTTTTGATCCATGTTGATCGCTGTTAAAATTATTCCTAATTAAAACCAAAGACGCTTTTAAAAATATTGGAGTGCAAAGCAACATTTACTCCAATAATTTTAATGCTTTCTTAGTCTCTCTAAGGATTCACTACAAAACAGTCTTAACTCCAATGCCATCTAATTAATCACCTTTCACTTGTGAACTACATTACATAGTAACATGAAAATAATAACCAAAGCTTTTCCTCTCCTCCCTCCCAGTTGTATTAGAGGTTAGGCTGGAAGCCCTCCATATGGAAAGGATCTCTTCATGTTCCTTGTTCAAAGCCAGACTAGTCATTTGATACTCAAGGCATGTCACTTAGAAAAGCAGCTGCATTGCTAACAGCATTGAGAATAAGGTTTAAAGAAACATCAGAAATGTATTATTACTGTGCTGTATTACTATTCAGTGTTACTAAGTAATAAATGTGGCTTCACAGCAGTGTAAGTAACTCCAGCAGCGTGTCTGTGATGATCCTTCCTGTGTTTTCACTTCTCCCAGTCACAGTAATGCCGTCCTTCCTAACCCTTTGCAGAACTGCTTCAGCATGTAAGTCAGGCAGAAGATCACTTGTCAGCCCTGGCCACTGATTTAAAAAGCCAAAACAAAACAGAAACCCACTTTCTGCCATGAATCTGCTTCACAGAGGGCCCTGCGAAGGCTGTGCAAGGGAGGATATAGAACTATGAAGTTAAATGCAAGAGGAGAGCAAGATGGTTGAACAGCAGCAATTAATAATTGCCTTATGTGCTTGTCAAACTCCAGTCTGAAATGCTGTTCTGTTTCTTGATTTATTGTTGCTCAAGTACTTGGCAGAAGTACAGGACTATTTTAGTAGGCAGCGTATTGCTTTGTTAATTTAAATATTTAGCCTATAGAATTACATTATACTGCTCTACTATCCATTCATGAGGTCATCTGCTGTGTAAATGTGGTTGTCTAAAATACTGTGTTACCAGCTGTAGGTGGTTGCAGCAATAGGATTCTTCTTTCATTATGTTTTGCACTATAATACAGGTCACCAAAACCAGCTTTTTCAAATGAGCACATACTCAAGTACATAACAAATATATTTCTACTACTTGGTTTTTGTCATGGGTAGTTTAAAGTTAGATTCTTGATCTATTAAATGGGTGCTGTTTGCTGCAATCTGTAGCAACCAAGACAAGGCATTTTGCCAAAGAGAAAGGTTTTGGTGTATTCCATTTATATGGTGGGCTTGAAACCCACCTAGTGCTCCTTCATTACAAGACTGTCCATGTGTACAGTAGCTGCAAGTCAAACAGCTTTCTCAAAATTATTTTAGTGTGACACAGTGAGCTCATGGTAGCCTGCAAGGATCTCGTGGATGGACATGAACACTGTTAGTGTATGGCCCGCACAGCCTTTTCCCCCCAGTACTTGGAGGCCACAGTTGCAATAACTGCTGAATCTGTGCTGAATACATTTAGCAGCAGAGTGACAGAGCAGTGCCACTTGTGCTTATCTGCCTTAAACAGACTATCATCGTAAAAAGTGGAACTTTTGTTCCATTGTTCAATTATGACATTATCTTCTTGTGTTAAGATGTGTGCAATCATTCATCTAACATTTTTATAAGATACTTCAGAATCATCAGCCAAATTGTACTTTGTTCTTCCCTAGTAAAAATACTCTGATGTAGGTATGATGGTAAATGTAAACAAAGCAACACTATGGGCATCCACAAAATATTCTAAACAAATTAGTTTCTTTTAAGTATACTTTTTAAGAAGATACTTTAAATCTCAGGAATTCATCAGGTCTGTTAGGCAGCTAGTTAGTTGGCAGTAGTACAGTCATAGCATTGTAGTATAAAAATCTATTATATTAATGTTTACCTAAAGCTTTCAGAATTTGGAAGATTTTTCCATGCAGAAAAATAATACATTTAACTTGGATTTCAGACTTTGTAGTAAAGCCACTAGTTTTTCTTTTTGCCAAGCTTTTGAGTATGCTAGAGTTTTGTTAAAAGAACAGAGAAAATGCATATTAGCTCAAATATAATCATAAACCAAATTCTTTTACATGTAGTTTGATATTGTATTTGCTCAAAATAAGCTAGTAAGTAACAGGGTATTGCTAAAAATTGGCTGACAGGTTCAAATATATGAGATTTTCATCACAAGAATTAAGCTTCAAATGAAAGTTTCTCATCAAGTTAGTGACAACTAGGTCATGCTGAGTCTGATATCTCTAGTTTACTTGCTTGGGATTCACCTCTACTCAATTAGGTTGTTAAAGAGCACCTTACTACTTCTGCTGTGTAATACTTTCATACAAATATTTTGCTGTGTTGCAGCTGAGGTGGAAAAATGTTTTGCAAACCCTGAAGAGACTGGCCTCCTTGCTGGAAATTTTCATGTGCAGATTTCAGATTACTGTATAAAGTCAAACATTCCCATTGATTAATCAGGCCCTGAAATAGACCAGAAAAGTCTGGAATAGAATTTGAGCATCTCCAATCTGCTATTGATTTTATAAGTTGCATCATATTAAACATTTCTATAACAACATTTTCCATAAATGTGGAAAATATACTGCTACTGGGAAAAAGTTGTTTTATCCATATATTCTATCTAGTTCATGACGTTAGAAGTCAATGGGAGTAGAATTCAACATGTTATGTCCTAGCTCACATTGTAAAATTGCTCTTTATCATCTGACACAGTTAGTGCTTTAATCTCATGAACAATCATGACAAAAGTAGGTAGCAAGAGAACTTAGTACTAAAAGCAGAAAAACTCACCTGCAGATTTTGGGAGAGGAAAGTCGTGCCATAGCATCAGCTGTCAACTTTCAGACAGTTTTTCTTCATTTCAGTTTTCTGAAACAAAATGAATTAATTCTCCTAAGAAAGTAAAACATAAAATGACACTACAAAAACAGCTCAATAAAAATTCACAGAAAATAGCTGAGTGAAAAGTAACAGGCTTTCCTCTGAAGGTGTTACACATGTACTGGCTATCATATCAGGCTATGCATCAAGTCATAGTAAAATGTGTAAATGAATGTAGATGATGCCACAGAAGTGGTGGCTCATACAACAAGGAGACTGTCACAGTAGGCTTTTGCTAGGTTTTGTTTGCCCTGCAAGGACTTGTCAGAACAAAGGCAACCCACTTGGAGGTAGAAAACTTCCCTGAACCACTGCCTGCTGTTGCATTTCATCATTGGCTTTTGGCTGAGGGATCTGATTGTTGCTGGCTGGGTAATTGCAGATCACTCTGGCTGGCTGACATGGGATCACAGGTCCATTTAGAGGCAGGTACCAAGGCATAAGAGTTTGAGCCTTGGCCAAATCACACCCATTTTTTATAATTTTAAATGCTACAATACTATAGTAACCAAAAAGTCTGTGTAAGACATGTATTGGTTAGTGTGTCACAGCTGAGGTCACCTGGAAATTATCTCCTTCATAATTTGAAAACTCTAAGAAAGGAAAATTTCTTTATAACCCAGTAAAATTAAGCAGCATACAAGTGCTAATCAGTCTTGTTTTCTGTAATGTATGTCCCTGTTTTCTGAGTGGTCACTCAGCCAAGTTACTGCATACTTTCATTTCACTGCAAGAGATTTGTTTGAAGTGATTGCTCTGTGGTGCGACTTCTGGCATGAGCAAACAAGTCAGGTACATCTGAGCAATTCCTACGCACTTTGTACAGTTGTCAATGGAATGAAGACACAGACCTGTTGTAATTTTTGTGTAAGACCTTTTGGGCTCAGGTGGTTTTGACTGCACGTGACCTGATATTTTGGAACTACTCAGAATTACTGTGAATGCAGTTCTTTTTAGCAAGATACCAATAACGGTTCTGTGTGGTTTTTTTCTAACTTTTACAGATCTGCCCAAACTTTTTAAAAATACGTTTTTTTTCCCATCTTTCAAACTCTACAAATTTTTCTATTATTGGGCAAATATTGACCTATAAGCAAGGTTCCACTTACATAACATGAAGTTGTTTGGAAGTAATTTTTAGTCATGGTTTTAACAATATGGCTTCAAGCAGCTGTATTAAAAATACTCCCTTGTTTTACATTTTAGAAACTGTTTTGTAATTCTCTTGAAGACAAAGCATATGTGTCAGGTAGAAAGAAGCAGCGACTATCTTGTATGTTGAAATATCCTCTGAATAAAAAGTATGATGAGTAATACAGAAATCAGTTTCAGTATTAGTTCTAGTACAAATGCTTTTAGTAGTACATGTTTCTTTACAGTCTTTGAGACTAAGTTATCTGTAGAACAAGTTAAGATTCTGCACAGTGCAGCAGAGATATGGTGTCAGGTCTGGCTCCTGGATTCCCCACTGCTGTGAAGACCAGAGCAGATTTCCTTGGGCTAGAGATCATCAAAGGAGTGGTCCTGGCTGGATGTAGTGGATCTGTTTCAGTCACATTATGGACATGGCATGGCCAGAACTCGTTGGTCCCAGCCACTAGAGAGTAACGGGGAGAGCTGGGTGAGATCTGCTGTGTCATGAAGTATTCTCAGGTGCAGGGACATACAGGTGTACCTGGTGGCACTTGTACTTGCCTGGGTGGGTGAAGTTCAGGGGTACTGCAGCTTGGTCCCCTGGTTGAGCCTTTGCCAGTGGCACCACATTTGTCTTGGTGCTGAGGATGCTACAGACTCAAGTGGCTGTTAACTGGCTTTGGGACAGTCTTCTCTTGCAGAGTGGAATCTCACACAGCCAAGAGCCTGGCATATCAGTTCCAAAGTGATAATAAAAATGCCAATCAGAAGTTTAGTTTCAACATTTCTCAGTTCAAAAATCATCTAAATATGCTTTATATATGTATTTATGTATGCCGACATTGTTAATCCATTATGTTGTCTTGTGCACTAACTCAGAATTCTGTAATTTCTTCCATTTTGTACGTGTTGTTCTTATGTGCCAGGATTTCATAACTCACTGGATGACATTTTTGCCTGATTTGTCAGGAAGGGTATGGTATTAATACCAGTATCTCTTTTTTGTTATCTGATGGACTATTTTAATAGAGGAAAATAAAATAATTTGCTTGAATTTCATGTATTTTCACTGTTGAAAAATAAAATGTTGATCTTTTGAAGATGATGACCACATCTTTCATATGTAAAACAATAAAAATTGTTGTAATAGTAGCTTCTTTTGCTATATAGTCGCTACGTAAGAATACAGTTAATGTTAGATCTAGAAGTACCATATCTAATGGGATATTAAAATTTTTGTGATTGTTTTCTGTCTCAAAAGATAAAGACTTACAGTATTTGAGCAGTTCTAATAGGCAGTAATATGAAAGATAACTAAAAGAGCCATGGAGATGATATGTGGGGTTTAAAAAATAATGAAACCCAGACTGGTTGAATTGAGGACTTAACACTGGAAGACCGTTTCTTTTTTTAACTAGGCTAGAAATTTTTCAATGAGATGCAATGACATGCTTAAAGAGAAATAGATTTTCTGACTCTGTAAGTAATACAGTTATATTGTAATGAAAATGCAGGAGGTGTTCCCTATGAAGCACAGCACTAATATTTCATGTATAACCAATATGGAAGTGATTAAATTGCTTTACAAGCAAAGGTTGGTAGCATGGAAACAAGCAATATTATAAGGTAATACTACGTCTATCTGAAGATGTATTGTTTTGTGGTAATGAAATATTGTAATAACCTTGCACACCTTTAGAGAAGAATCTCAGCTATAGCTCTCTGGAGTTATTCTTCAAACAGTATAATTATTCTGCTTAAATAATTTTTATGCAAAGAAGAGTTACAATAAACAGAACCATAAGAATGAAATGACCATATTAAATGTTAACAAATGCATAAAAGGTAGACTAATATACATATATGCAAATATAAATAAAATATTTTTTTCAAAAGCAAAAATAATTGACTGCCAAGTGGATTTCACATTAATGTCCTTATCCAAAGCCCACTGGACTAACTAAAAATGATCTCGAGCACCTCAGTTAAATTCAGTCAGTCTTGAGTTCTTTCCCCTCTTCCATAAGAGTGAAAAGCCAGGAGTTCCCTGAGTTTCAGTGAATCCAGTTTTCAGGATTTAGGTAGCTTCAGTATATTTAACAGTTTTCTCTTGAACAGTGTTGCAGAGCTTTATATTATCATTTTCCACAAGAATTATAGCCTAGGGCTTCATCAGGACAGTACCTGTACTGAATTTGCTTTTTTAGTATTTGTTTACTGTTAGGAACACCTTGCTCAATTTTTGTACTGTCTTTATTCTGGAAATAATGAGAGATAAACCCATGAAAACTCTGTAAGTTTGGGTGAGAAATTTAAGTTGGCAACATAGTTAATATCAAAGTTTACATGCATTTTAAGGTTTTAAAGGAGATTGGAAATAAATGGCATGCTCTGTTTTCTAAGGATGGTTTGAACATTGCTAGAAAGCTTGTATATTATTTTTTGGTTTTCTATGAGTGTCAAGTTTGCAAAACTATTTTTATTTTTTTCTCTTCTGATCCAGCTGGATTTTCATACATAGGAAGGGAAACCACATATATATGATCTTTTTTCCTTTCAAATACATAACTCATCATTTGCGGAGTTCATGTAACCCAGCTGTTTCTTGTTATGAGGAAACTCAGAACTGTACTAAAAGGTGTTACCTACAGATTTTTGTGCCTGTTAGCTTAAAGGGGAAACAGCCTGCCCTCTCTTCTTCTTATATAATTTAGTGGTATGACAGTTGTTCTTTTAATTAGGTCATCAAAACATATACAGAAGACCTGACTTGGCAGACCTAAATTACATAAATGTCACAGAAAAGTCAATAGGATATTTGTTCATGAAATGAGAATCTTGCTGAACAAAAGACAGTATTACTACTAATAAAACTTTGCATCAAGGATGAATTCATAACACCATACCAGCTATACCACATTGAACTCTCTGATGGAAATGCAGTTTGAACTCCAATGTTTACTCAATGTAGAAGTGATGAATGCATGGCTCTAATAGAAATGCCCTTTTTGTGCAAGGTAGTTACCCAGTGACTGAAGATGAGAGTACTTCAGTTCAGGAATTGGGCATGGCAGTTAGCAGTGTTCTAACTAGGATTTATTTCAATGGCATTTTTTTAATATGCCAGTTTCTGTACAGCGCTTGACTTAAGGCAGCAGTGACATATGACTTCTTAGAAAATGCATTTCTGCTTCACCATGTGAGATGCTGTCCAGGGCCCCGTTCTAGGGTCATGTCAAACATTAGCATAAACTTGCACGTGAATTTCATTTACTCCTTTTCAGAGTCAGTTTCACTAGAGGGTATTAAGGAAGATGCCTGAAGTGTAATCATACACAGCACATGCTTTGTTTTTTATCAGAGAGGTATCAGTCAACAGAAGGGGTGGTTGTTGTCCTTTCCTGTTTGACTGAAAGGACAGATTTCGTTCCCTTTAGAGGTCTGTAACAGTTCCGTAGAAAGAATTTCCTGAAGGGGAAGGATAAGGCTGTCCTGCTTTTGCTGTTTTCTGTGGCCAGCTAACAGGTACTGTTTGCTCTTCTGTCTTGGAAATGCTGTCTTTTTGCCCGTCCACAGGGAAAGCTGATATAGAGCAGTGCAAAAATCGCAAACTAGCCACTGCCTAAATGTGCTAACCTGACCAGCCTCATAACATTGGACTTGAAGGTGTGACTTTCATTGAGGAAGTTAACTGTCTGCTGTAACACCCTTTCCATGGCAGAGGGGGGGGGAATTCCTAAATTTTAATGGAAGGTTCTGTTCATTTGTGAAGTATTAATTAGCTATTATTACTCTGGTATTACCTTTAAAATATTTTATGGTGTGTTAAATGAATAACAATGTCACAGCAACCACATTTTCTTCATGAGGTGTGATGCATGAGCATGAGGCCAGTGTTTTTATACACTAAGGACTAATTTCTGGCTTTCCCCAGATATTAGCTAAGTTCACATAAATAGATTTGGGATGTCACAAGAAGCAAGTCTACTTAAAAGCTTATAGTTCTTTGAAAATACTTGCAAGTCCATTCAATATGTGAATGATATCCAACCAAAAGACTCTGGTGTTCCACAATGCAGAGTTTTCACTCTTGCCAGCATGCTAGTAGTTACATTTTCTGTTTAAAATGGATTTCTAGCTCATGATTGTAACTGTTGCATAAATGGTTGTTTTTTATTGGGAAGATATTTCTTGGTTTGGAAAATATTTTTTTTCCTGTGGTGCTAAAATCATTGAGGTGGGAGGTTTGCAAGAGAAACTTCAGTATCAGAACCCAAATGAGGCAAAGGGCTAAAAATGCATGTTAAGGACCATTAGTCAGAACAATTTGAGCTGACAGTGGGCAAGATTGTTTGATATATGAAGTTCATCAAATAGAAAGTTGGTTTCTTTAGCTGGAAAGAATGCCTAAAGGGGTACATTTTTGCTGCAGTTGCTAGGGAGCAGCTTACAGTGTATCTGTGGGTAATAATGGGAGTTGTGTAAAATGCACTATGCTGATAATTTACCTCAGAGTGGTTAGACCTGAATATTACATTCACAGAGCACATCTCATTGTACAAAAAATGAAGATGGGATGGATGTTCCTAGTAATGTTAGGTGACAGAGCCACTGCGGTGTACACACAGTGTGTGTACAGTACACATGTGAGTAGGCTGACAGGAGCATGTCAGTCCTGCGTGGTTCTTAGGTGGGGCTGTGATTAGGTGAGAAAAAATTTAATACATTGGCTAGATGGGAGGAAAGAAGACAGCAGAGGAGTAAAACCTGTGTTTTGATGTATTTGACAGATCTTTGGATGAACAGGGTGCTGAGAATCCCAGACAGTGTATACTTTTTTTAGGACATGCTCACTTGACTGTGCTCTGAGTAGTATCTTGTTTAGCAAAATGAGGATGGGTAAGGCATAGCGGGATCTGACTAACCTTCTCCAAAGTGAAAATGCTCCTCTGCATTTGGAAACAGTCACTTAGCTATGAAATGTCAACTTCTGTGATGTAAAGCTTTATAATTACTGGGTTATAGAACTTTGTAATTTTATTTCAGAATCTGTCAAATTGGAATTATTTTGGTTAAAAAAACAGCCTTAACAGTTCCATATTATTAAAACTAAATGCAGTCCATAAATTATACAGCCATAACACTGGTTTCTTATTTTTATAGTGTTAAGCATTTCCAAAAATTATCAAAATATTGCTATAGATTTCCATTTTAATATAATAGTTAAAATCTCACAAATATTTTTTCCTTACTGTATCAGTAGAGTGATACTATCTTGAAGTTAATTGCTTTACTCCTTTGAGCACTGGTGCAAGATTTTCTCATATACTGTACACAGAGATTGAGTGTGTTTTCCTCGGCAACTACTGCATTTGTTCAAAGTGAATTAGAAAATCAAAAATGGTAAGAACACTCCTTAATTAGATGATTAAAGAACCCGGCAAGTAGTGTGATATTCAGATGAAAACAAAAGGTATTTCATTGCATTTTTAGGCCATGGTAGAATTCAGATAGGACACAAATTGTACTGTGCAGTTAAAGTGCTACAAAAGGGTTTGCAGTTTCTTGAAAAACTTGTATGGCATATATTTATAGTTTTCAACCCATTTTATCTTTCCAGGCTCAGCTGCCTCACCTTGAAAGATGCTTTCAATAAGCAATCTCACAGTAAGCTGTCTGAAAACATGATGTTATTCCTAACAATGATTTGAAACCCAATGGACTTGGCCTTCACAAAACTTTGTGAACAGATACTATCAAAATGCAATTGAAGTTAATGAAGTTATGTACACTAGCAACACTAGCCAAAGATTTAAAAAAACAACCCTTCATAATCTGCTCCTGCAGATTAGTGACTTCTCCAACCTTTTCTAAATGTTAGAGGGTTTTTTTCTTCTCTAATCAGTCTTTAGGCATTTGACTCTTCCAACGGTTTAGCTTCTGTAATTTTCTCATAAATATCCAACATTTTTTTCCTAAAGACATCTTTTGGTATTGAAGAAACAACTCAAATTGATTCCAAAGGCTCTGTTCACAGTACAGACTTTAAATGATGCCTCCTTTTGAATAGATTTGTTCCACATGCATTGTTCTGAAAAGCAGTTACCTAATTTCTGAAATGCTCCTTTTAAAATAAAATATAATAACTGTCTTCTGTAGTTTTTATATTTTTATATAATTAATTTCTCTGTTGATTATACTATTATAAGTTTTAATTATTGTTACATACATTCACATATTTTTCATTTAGCTGTTTGGGTTTGCTTTTGTGAAGCATGTAAAACTAATAATTCGAAAGAAAACAGGGCTAGACATGGTAATTGCTGTTGTATGTAGTTGTCTGCTATCCCACTTTTGTTCTACTTCACTTCTGAAATAGCAGAATGTATTTCTGTTAGTAACACAAAGAAGAATATTTTGTAAAGAAATAGTCTGACATCTGGAAACTATTTTAATCTGTCTCTTAAAATATGAAGTACATTCTTGCTTCATTCCTTCCATTCAATTTGACTGTTCATTGGACAATGAGCATGGGAAACACCAAGGCACAGTCAAATACTTTTGTTTTCCTTGGTATAGCGAAAATATCTACGTCGTTTTTTTAAAATGTCTACTGTTGCAAATCTTCCAAAGACATTTTTTCTCAATTGAAATGTTTGGTACTTACAACAAGATTGCTGGGATTTTTTACCTGTAATGATCCTAGTATTAATATAAACAGTTTCTAAAAAAACCTTGAAAAGTCTGTATGAAAGCCAGCTAGGATTAAGAGATTGTTATGCACTCTTTCTGAAGCATTAGAGCAGTAAGAAAATCATTAGTTGTAGTTGGTTTTGTAGTTTGGCATTTTTCAAGTCTTTTTTCCTGCCCTGAATAATGGCAATTTTTTTTAATATAGCAGACTGTAAGCTGTGCCTCTACTGCACCTTTTCTGTATTAGATTTATAGCTTGCTGTCCAGCTAACTTAACTCTGTGAGAAGGACAGTTGCTTTTGAAGTCTTTTACACACCTGAAGCAGAAGATTTGATGCCAAGTAGTAGATCCAAATAGGTAACATCTTATGGGAAGAAGAGGTAGGCATGGAAAATAAGTCTAGAACTGGATTATAAATGTCTCAATGGGATGTGTTTTGCCCATTTTAAATACCAGTTTTTTCTGGATTGCTTAGCCATTTAAATGAATATCTATTTTTTTTTCCAAAGTCCAGCTCTAATTTTGTAGCACCTTTTTGTAAAACTAGACAAAATTTTATTCTATCTTTTTTAAAAACAACTCTTTCAATCTGCAAATGCCACCTGAGTTTCATATATTCCCAGAGACCGTACTCAATCTTACATAATGAAATAGTATTTTTCTTTTATGTCGGTTGTCATGGTTTGAACCCAGTCAGCAACCAAATGTCATACAGCTGCTCACTCCCTCACCAGTGGGATAAGGGAGAGAATCAGAAAAGTGGAAAACTTACGGGTTGAGGTAAAGACCCTTCAGTAGTTAAAGGAAAAGCTGTGCATACAAGCAAAGTCAAACAAGGAATTCAACCACCGCTTCCCATGGGTGTTCAACCATCTCCAGGATAGCCAGGGCTCCACCACACCTCATGGTGACTTAGGGAGACAAATGCTTTCACTCCATCATCCTCCCTTTCCCCCTTCTTCTCTCAGCTTTATATGCTGAACATGATGTCACATGGTCTGGAACGTCCCTTTGGTCAGTTGGGGTCACCTGTCCTGGCTGTGTCTCCTCCCAGGCACCCCCAGCCCCTCTCCAGTGTGGCCGTACAAGGAGCAGAAAGGGCCTTGGCTCTGTGTAAGCCCTGCTCAGCAATAACAAAACATCTCTGTGTTATCAAGCCTGTGTTCAGCACGAATCCAAACACAGCCCCTACCAGCCACTGTGAAGAAACTAACTAGCCCAAAACAGCACAGTCTGCGAAGGAAGATGTGATTTTTAAATAAATATCTCTCCATGAGTGTCATTGATAGAGACTGCAGTTAATTGATATTTTGCTGGAGTTACTCTTGGTAGTTCTATTCACTGAAGTCTGTTACACCAACACAGTTCTGTTTCTGAGATAGCCGTATACCATTGCAAAATAGAACACATTTCAGTTCATATTTCATTTTAGGGCCATTCCACCATTATTGGTAGTATTATATATAATAGTATAACGTATCATGTTAGTTATTACAGTATTCCTTTTTACATGTATGTAATTTGGATGCCTTTGCATGAGGCAGTATAAATATAAAAAAGAACAACAGCCCCTTCTCCACAGCACTTGAAGTTTGCTGTTGATGAATCAATCCACATTAGATGTATGAATTACAGGGGATCTCTGCATTTGTAATTTCTGCTGTCAAGAAAAAACATTTTTAAAAACATTTTTAAAGAGAGGGAAATATCTTCTAGTAAGCTGTATTTTCACAGACTTTAGCTTCTAATCTGATGGGACTGTTGACAATCCTCTGACTGATTTCTTAGGTCAACTGAGAATTCAGGATTTCATCACAAATAAAAATTTGTAAAGTCAACATAATTAGTGATGTCTTGCTACTGTCTGCAAATGTCTTTGCACTTCCAGTACTTTTTCATTTTTAAATACTACTACAGAGGAAAGCAATATAGTAATAGCAGTGGGTTCTAATTTTATCAGTCATGATACTTTTTGTTGATTTTGTTGGAAAGAAAATTAAGTAGGCTTTAGCATTGAGCTGTTAAAGCTCAGATATTTACAGGAGGCAAAATGAACATCTGTGAAATCTCTATTTCCAGAGCAGCAGTCACCCAAAACGTGTAGGCACTTATATGCAAATCCTGAGCTGTCTCAGGAAAATATTCAGGAATTTGAGGTGTGGCATGGGAAAAATACTGGAATGCTGCTTCTGCTCCCTTAGTAATTATCTATAGATACTGTGTCTGAGCTGTCTAAATTGCTGTGTCCACGCAAGGGCTGGTATTCAGTTTGGCTGGTTTACACCACATACATAAAATTCTTAAACGTCTAGACAGAGCAATTGTGTGACTAATAGAGTAATTCAAAGCCATAATTTCAAGGTGAAATTATGATGTCTTTAGTGCCATATATTCTGTAGTCTTAATGCTACATTGTTTCTGATGAACATGTTACCTAGATAGTACCTGCATGTTTACAAAAGGCTGAACGCACTTTGGGCTGCTCAGAGACATGGACTGTGGGAGGGAGGATTCTTCTCTGCTGTTTTGTGTTGGAATCACAAGCCTGGGCTGGAAGGTGTTTCAAGGGGACAGCACTGTAGCTACTCAAGGATGTAGCCTAAGGCAGGATATCTCTGCATTGTAATTCTTGTAGTATATGTGTTTAGACATACATTAAAAGGTTTGGCCTTGCTGTGCAGAAGTGATCCAGAGATTCTGAACAGTAGTGAATAATTTTATTCTGCCATTACACCCTTAATTAAACCCAGCATTTCCACCCAGCTCTGGGATGGCTGTACATTGGTTATTCAAGTTGTAAGAAAAAGAAAAGTATCTAGAGCAGTGAGACTGCATATAGAAATAGAATAAATTCACAAATAGAATCTACAGTGAATCACAACCAAGGTCTAGCAATCCTGCTCCTCCTAGTAAAGATTCCACTATTGCTGCTCAGCAAGTAATATATTAGATTTCAAGCAGTAGTTTTGACTCATTAAATTCCCTTAGTACCACCCACAGCTCTATTTTCGGAGAGAAAAGATGCTTCTACAGTGTAGTTCAGTGTAGTTTTGTAGATTACCTAATATAAATTAGGTAATCTACAAAATGTTGGATTGTGCAAGAAAGAACAGGTTGTCTCCAACTGTCTGAAGATGGAGATGAGGTTGGCCAAAGCAGGTAGCTGCATTTCAGTCAATGAAGAAGAATTTAAGCTGAATTGTGTTAAAGCTGACTATTGTGAGTCTGCCCAAGGAGTGACCTACCCACAGTTCAGCCACTTTTTCTACAGCCACAGATGTATGTAAGAAAGTCATTCAATGACAATTATAGTAAATTAGCAGAGACTGACCAATAAGCGATTTCCTTCAGCTTGCTGCATGGTGGCATCAAGTTTTAAACCATGGTTGACCCCAGTTTCCAGCTCTAAGAATGGTGAAGCAGGCATGAATTATGTTGCCAAGATCTCCTTAATGTAACTTTTAAAATGTAAAAAGTCGCAGGAGTTGCACTGCAAGTGAGCTTTGCTATGATAGTGTCCTTCAGTAAGTGTCATGGAGTGTCCTTCTCTGGAGATACTCAACCTCCCTGGATGGGATTCCTGTGCAACCTGCTCTAAGTGAACCTGCTTTAGCAGGGGGCTTTGACTAGATGGTCCCTTCCAACCTCAACAATTCTGTGATTCTGCATTCCTCTGGGAATGAAGCTGACAACTCTGATTGGGGTTTTCTTTTTTAACTGATGAAGGTACCTAAATCAGTAACAGTGTCTTCTTAATTTAGCAGTTGATTTCAAAAGGCAAGTAAGAAGACCACTGAGGAACTACATCATTGGTTATTCCTGGAGATTCTGGAGATGTTGAACAAGCGTCACATGCTCCACATGGGTTATGCTTGTTCCGTGCGGATTTGGTTCTGTTCTTTGTTGTTTGGGTTTTTTTAACTGCCAACTAATCTTGAGGAAACTTGTGATCAGCATTTCCTTGGTGATAAATGAAGGAAGTAAACAATTCTAAGAGCTGCTTGTCTGCTTTTCTGAAGTATAGGGCCACTCAGATTGATAGCATCCACAAAACAGCAGACTCATTTGCACTTTCCTACTCCCCAGCTGCTGTGTATCGTATCATAAGATAGAGGGTCAGGATGGAATACCAAAATTATTCATTCCTTGATGAATGAGGCTTTGATGAATAGGAAAGAGGGTATTTTTCACCTGTTTTCTAAATAGAATATGAGGCAGTACAAGGATCATTCAGTAGCACAGTATAGGGGATCTCTTCTATACCTGCATTAGAAAGTCCTAAAAGTAAATGACAGCTCATTGTTTCCCTTTCCTAGAACAGAAAATTGGCATGGAATGGTGAGAACTTGTAGTCAAAAGAGAGGCCTCTAAAGTCACAAACTTGTCATAAGCATTTGTCCATAACACATGCTTTGTGTCCAAGTGTCTGGCTCCTGGACAGCCTGCGGACCATGAGTGTAATGCCCTAAGGTATCTTTTTGGCCATTCCCAACAGGCAGGTAGTAGCCTTCTCAGCAGGTCATTCTCCCCAAACTTTACAAGGATTTTCTGTGGTCTAATCTGGTATATTCTAGACATTCAAAACAATACAAAACAGAACAATTGCAGTACATATATATTTTGTAGTGTTCATGAATCTGTTTGGATTCACAGCCCCCTGAAATTAAGAAAAAAGAAGTGTATCGGATAAAAAAGTGTTTCCAATAATGGCAGTTTAATTAAGCATTGTTCTTCACCAAAATCAGTGGTCCAGAAAATTACATATAATTTAAATTCTAAATCACTGTTAATACCAATTAAAATTAAGATCACCGTCTGCCACTTGCATTCTTTGTTACACATCTGATGGCAGAAAAGATGGTTATGAAATACTGATATGATGGTACAGGCTTCCTTGGCCTTGCTGCTTAATCGTTTATTAACTGAAGTGCAAAACTGGGCAGGTGGAGTTGGGCTTCTGACCCTTTGGGAAGGGCATCTCCCTTTGACAGAAGAAACTGTTTCAAACCACAAGTCAAGACACAGGATTAATAGGTGTGAAAAGCAGTTGCCTGCAGACCACAGCCAGCACGAGAAAGGTTAAGGCAAAATTCAGACAAGCAATAAGGCAGAGAAATGAAGAAACAGCAGTGTGGTTATGTGGCTGTTATTTTGTTTACTAGCGACCACACCTAAAACTAATTGTCATGTATAGAAAACTGAAGGAATTAGTCATTGGGTTATTTTTGAAACCTCAAAAAAAACCCCAAACCCACAAACAAAAAACAAAAAACAACAACAACAACCAAAACCAAAGCAAACAAAAAAAAACCCAACCAGACCAAAAACCCGCTGGGAAAAGCTACTGCTTTCTACCTCTTGTGATGTTTTACTTGGGAACAGGAGCTTCAGAGAGTGAGAGTAAGGTTATAGTACAAGTATCCTTATGCTTTCTACCTCTGCAAGTATGCTTTCTACCTCTGCATTTAACATGTAAATTATTTTAATGTAATTTTTTTATTTACTCCTGAACGCTGGAGTACTTTGTTTAGCTCAGGCATCTTTATACAAAGGGCATGAAATAGCAGGTGACACATGGATAAATGTCTAAATTATGCTGTATGGTGATATTCATTTGAAGACTGTATAGTGCGTCCAAACTTTTTTTGTGCAGAATGTTAAGAGCCTAGTTGACAGAAACTTTAAGGGCAATTGGTACCTATAAGAGTTGGAATAATGCAGGCAATAAATAATAACAATGATCCTGTTCAAGCCAAAGGAATACTTAGCCTGACTAATTCTAGCTGGGGAAAAGTTCCTACCATATTTATAATTTTGTTCTTCATGTGTCTGTCCTGAGCTATCAATCAGCTTTCTTTAACTGAAGCCAGCTGGCAGGTGACACTGCAGTTTATCAACCACCAGTAAATAAAATGTTATGCTCCAGAAAAATTCAATTCCCAAATCTCACCCCTAAAAATCAATAAAGCTTCTCCTCCAGCTAAAGCATTTCTTATGAGCATTTGTTTTTTAAATACAGAATTTTTTTTCACTTTTCTTAAAAATACAGATAAAAAATAAAACCAAATTAATATTAAAAGCTATGAAAACTGTGGTACTAGAAACAACAAATCTCTTTTTAATTTTCATAAACATTGAGCTTTTTTTATTTGGGTTAACAAATAAAGTTATTTAAAATTAGTAAGGATGAGTCTTTAAAAACTAAAATCACGTTTGGAATTTTGGATACTTGTACTATAACCTTACTCTCACTCTCTGAAGCTCCTGTTCCCAAGTAAAACATCACAAGTTACTCTGTTGTATAGCATTTTATTGCATTAAGGTATATCATAATACACCTAATAATGCTGTCTTTGTCAATCAGGATCCAGCTGTGGTTTGGTTTGGAATTTCAAACTATAAAGAACTAATAAAATCCAGCTTAATCTTCATTAGTATTTACATCTTTCCCTTTAAATATTTTGATGCAATCCCATTCAGGAGGTGGCAGAGAAGTATGACCAATCCAGCCATAGAGGCACAGGGGTCTGTGTGCTTTGCACCTGAAGTCTGCCTAAACTGCCAGATTGTGCAAAAGCCTTTTCCACCTTCCTTTGTGTATCAAAGCTGTATTTGAACTTTCCTAGTGTTGTGGTTGTATAAGATTAAGCCTCCTCGAATTTTTTGTGCCACCTTCCATTTCTGCCAGTGACATCTGGAGTCTAGCGTGTTATGGTTTTGGTCTCAAAGTAGGCTGCTGTTAACTTCTAGGATATTAATCATTTGATGCATTCCCCTTCTTTCCAATCTTTTCCAGTGGCCTCTGGAGATCTTTACCTCAAAGAGGTTCCTACAGCTTGTTCTTGGTGCAAACTGAATCATTCAGCCCTTCATGGAATCAATGGATTCTAATAACTTTATCATATAAATATCCTTAAAAGGATTCTGTAAGCTTCGTTGATTGACACAATGTGGTCAATTGTCCATTTGCTCTGTATTCAGTGTACAGTGAATTGTGTTACTCAGTAATCCCGTGCTCCTCTTCAGAGAACCCTGTGCAGATCTCTGAGGAAGCACCTATTCAGATCCTGTTGATCCAACCCACCTCTGAGATGAGCCACCACACTTGTAAGACAAATCTGGATGGAATGTAATCAAAGTCTTACAAAAATAGAAAAATATCAATTAATTAGAAATCCATATGGATATGTTGGACAGCTCATGTTCACTAATACATGTTTTAGCTGAAAAAATGTTATGTAATATAGGAAGGAAAAAGTATATTTTGTTCATGATTATGCTAATAAAAACCATGTTTGAATTGGGGGTAAGGGGGTTGTTTGGGTTTTTTTTTAAATTGAGCTACGTGCATGCTCATAGATTTCTAGATGGGAATAATACTAGTACTCCTAGCACTTTAGAAGGTTATTGGGCATATTTATAATGGGAAAGAATTATCATCTCCCTGCCTTGAAGATAAATCGTATGGATAAATCATATGGATAAATGAGAAATAAAATATCTCCAAGCAAAAATGACATTTAAAGAAACCATTATCACATAAGACCCACAAGTAATCTCAGATCTATGTATTAAAATTGAGCCAATTCACTAAATTAGAAATATTGGAATCATATTCATGTTATTTCTGACAGTTACATTTTCCTAGTTTACAGCAGAACATTAAGAAGGACATTATATACTGATACATTTGGTAGCATCTTATTCAATAACTAAAAATATATTGAAGCTTAGATTTCTAAGAAACATTTACAAGGAGATAACTGCTAAAAATTCTGCCCAGGGTGTGGAACAGGCTACTTGGAGTTTTCAGTAAGGGGAAATACAGAAATGTAAGAACCTGAAAGTCAAGAGAACCATTTTCCCCGTTGTTTTCGGTAGTCTGTCAGTAGGATTTGTTTTTCTCTCCTGAGTAAGGTTTTACAGTCACTGGGAATAAAGTGCAGCATTTTTTTGTGGTCCCACTCAGAAAGCCGTCTTCAGTGGCTGAGATAATCCAGCACTGGCCCTTTTTTTCCACTCAAGCAGAAGTTGTGTGGTTTTGCCTTGCTCACAGGATGCAGCAAGACTCCCTGCAGCCTTTGGCTGAGTGACCTGCCTTGCACAGCAGCAAAGAGACTCCTGTCCTCATACATACTTGCCAATCACCAGGCTGTCTGCTAAATACATCAGCAAATACATTTTCGTTTCAAAGCCATGTTTGTCACTGAAAGTCTTTGAATTTTATTTGTGGCAGGTAATTGTTGGGGCAAATGAATTTGCAGTTGGGAGCAAATAATGTTCCAGCACCTCTGGAAACAACACCATGTAACACTGTGGTGTGTTTTGGTAAATTCAGGACACTAAGTTGAAGCTCTGTCTGGTTCTATGAAGCTTCCAAGAATATGGAGTCATCAGTTCTTCAGCTTTCTAAAAATAAAAAATTATTTTCGTACACTAGAAAAAGGAAAAGCTACCAGAAAAACAGACAGTTTTCTGGTTTGAAAGCCTATGGAAAAAGTGAAACTAGTTTGTTTTGCCTTGTCATCTTCCTGATGAAATAAATCATGTAATGCCTTTAAGAAATATAATCACACTTTATTCTTCCCCAAATGGTAATATTGGTGCACAGAAATAAGGAAAGCTGTATTGTACATGCTCTCTTCTAATACTACATTTGCTTCATTCTAATTTCCATGTAAAAGGAATTACTTGTATGTTAACAATAAGCAGAAAAATCAGGACCCTTCTACCATTAGATAATCTAGTGCCAAAAGCATTGCCACAACAACCTTCCTGACATTATTTATGTAGGGAAGGGAGACAGTCAGCATCTATTATGTCCTTTTCTTCATCAGCCCCCACCCCAGGCATGCTGAGGTTTAGTGTCAGAGACACAGAGGCCAGCATTCAGCTACATTCTTACAGTGAGATGAGAAAGTCCTGACCAAAGCCAGCACAGTGAAAAAAGGGGTAATTTGTAATAAATATGAGATAGATGGTATTGACAATCTGACAGGGCAAATCCTTGTTTGCAGTGGGAATGACTTGCAATTAGCGGATAAGGTCAGACAGAGGATGTTTCCTATCTAAGTCATCATCAGCTACAAAAAAAGTTACTGCTTTCCCCCTGGGCAATTGGTCTTGTCATTCACACCTGTCTTCACCATTTTTTCCTGATACAAATGACTTTTTTATTCTTGAAGCCTGTATGGTAACTATACACCCGTGTATCCTGGGCAGAGAAGGTAAAGGGAAGAAATATGGGCTTCCAGTATCTAAACAAACATTTAAATACCTACAGAAAGCAGCCAGTTCCTTAGTTTGCTTATAAGGTATTCTGATAAGTAAATACCTTACTCTTCACTGTATTCACAGACATTTTGCCAAGGAAGGTTCTACATTAAGGTCTAGAAGACTTTTATAAATAAATCACCCTCCGGTATTTATTCTTGGTTTACTTTTATGCTCCTCCAGAATCATCCCATCCATGGTCTACATCTACACATACACAAATTTACTACAGGTCACTGATCCCAGGTGAAAGTCAGGCTGTCTTACATTGAGTAGGGAAATCAATGCTTGTGTACACCCGAGGATATTCCTCTCAGAGAAGGCATGGAAGAAGCTCATGGATTTCTTGGCATTAATCTCTAAAACAAACATGAAGTTTTGATGCTCCTTTTCAGCTTTGAATTGTCTAGCTAAAGCAATGTGGTGCTGCTTCAACCCTCTCCAGTGTCACTGGAGATGATCCACTCCAGATCTGCAGTGAAATGCCATAACCTCTTCGGGTATGTAACAACCCAACTCTTGGTACTAGTTACATAAAAATGGCACTCCTTTTACTCTACTCTTACCAAACCTATCATCTGATTCATGTGAAGAAAACATTTTTATACCTTTTAATGCCAATTATTCTCTGAAGAGGGAAGCATGGCAGAACTTTAATTCAGTCTGCCTTTTTTCCTCCCTGAAAGCATCAATGAGGATGCAGAGAATGCAGAGAGATAATGAAAGTTCTTACTGTAGCTTTAATCTACTATAAGAATCCTTTTCATATTAATAATACATGTGAAAGAATCAACTTCAATGGCCTGATTGGTTCCAGGTGCTCTAACTATATGCCTCAAATGATAACAATGAAAGCAGAGTTTTTAGAGATAGGAGTAAGAAAAGACTGTATTTAATATGTACTTTTAGAAATAACTTCATATCCATTCATTTTACGGGCACTAGCCTAACCACACATTTTTAGTATATATTCAGTTTTTGCACTAATCTAGGATTTTGTCAAAGCATCCCTGTTATGCCTTCGTCAAGCAGAATTTGAATAAAATGCCTGAGTAAAAAGTAGAAGACACCAAGGAAGAAATCAGGCCATACAAAAAAACCACTTGGACATCGTATTGTAAGAAGTATATATCCTATTGCACCATGAAACAAAAGGAAGGCTCAGTGATTTTCCAATGCACTCACTTGGCACTCAACCCTCATATGTGTCACTTCCTATAAGAGTGAATTCAAATAAATTAGTTTTCAGTTTTCATTGTTTGTTGTGCTCTCTCTCCTTCTACTTGTTTATTGTTACTGACTTTTGTGAGCCTCTAATGAGTTTTGGAGAAAAAGACAATGTGTGTTCAGCCTTCTAAACTTTTCAAAAAGGGAATAAACTACTAGAAAGAATAGGAAAATTATCAAATATAAATTGACACAGCTGGAAATTAGTTCATTCTGAGTTATGTCCTATTATCAATTGAATTTTGCACAATGCAAATCAAAACACATAGAAATGAAAGTAAAAGTGGAAAATTAAATTCTTTTCAACGTCTCTTTAGTAAGTATTTCATTCCTAGTGGAGAACCAGAGCATCTTTCCTTCATAAGTGTAAACAGAAACCAATAAAAATGAGTTTCAGATTGAATGAGGATCCTGGTAAATGAAGCTGACACCAGAGGGATGGAGGGTAGGAGTGCACAGGAGGGCAGCAACTCCAGGAAATATGTGTGTGTGTGTGTGTGTGTGTGTACATGCATATACTCTGAAGGGAGGAGAGAGTGAAACAGGAGAAGATGGCAAGAAATCATTAAAAGACTGAAGAAAAATGAAGAAAATCCTAGAAAATAGGATTAAGACTAACTCAGCAAGGAGGTTAAGAATGAAACTTGGAGGTGTTGGGGTGCGTTTCCTAAGCAGATTGCTGATACTCTGCAGGCAAGAGCTTTGCAACTGTGATGAGAAGAGGGGAGTGAGACCAAGGAGGAAACAAAGAAGGGAGCAGGTTGCCTATAAAAATGGGTTATTTTTGAAAAGGACAAAAGTCAAGGTTTGCAAGCTGAGTCAGCATTATCACTTATTTAAATATACACTCCTAAATATCCCAGAAACCTGGCATTAAGCTTTTAACTTTCCTGTTGTATCAATATAATAAGTACATCAAATTCCTAAATGTCTATTTTACAATCAGCATTCCAGCTGAGCATAAGTGAGTCCTGCAGGCATGTAAGCAATATGGTTGACTTTCACAATACAAATGTTTTATACTTGCATACTCATATTAATCACTCTTTATGGTCTTAACACTAGTCATTGTAGATGGATGCTTCTGGATAGTAGCTTTATTAGCTAGAACCTATGCAAACTTTGACAACCTATTCTGTCCTTTTTATGTTTGTTTCTTTAGCAACAATATAGTAATATCTTCTAAGAACAGAGTCTGCAGCATATTTGTCAAAGAAATAGGTTTAAATGGCCACTCAACTCTTTCAGTGGCTTTCTTTGCACCACAACATAAAAGCACAATTTAGTATTTTTTTTGGCAGAATAAATAACTGCAATTCAATATTCAGAAGTTGAGCACAGGCTGAGGTAGGCCACTGTACAAGAGCACTGCTGGAGTGAGCAATGGGGTCCCAAAGCATCCGCTGTGTGCACCATGGACCTCTTAGTCATCCGCAGTCCTGGCTGCCTCGTGCTGCCACTGCTGTTATTACTGCCAAACACAAGCAGGCTCTGTGCTGGCTGCATTTGTGCCTCTCCCTTCTCATTCCAGGGCTGGACTATTTGCATCAGTACTGTATGAAACTCATAAGAAATCACTGAGGTGTACAGAATATAAAAACCTCACAACAGTGTATTAAAACAAATGACTGTATCATTAAGTCCTCGTCTGATTTTTAAGACATAGAACCCATGTATTTCTCTAGGCAACAGGACTTTGAAGAGTTAAATGTATATAATCTGACAATATGCAGCATTTGTGGAGTTGCACCTTTTCATAGGAATTCTCCAAATAAAAACTATTTTATGTGCTGAGAATTCTGAGATGGAGCTTTTGAGAGTAATTAGGGAAATACAGCCTTCCCCAGGAGTGATATGCTTTTGCAAACAGGTTTTGAATCCATTTTGTTATGAAGATAACTTACTGTTTAAAGAGAACTGTACAGTTTCTCATGTTTGCATAATTATACCTTTATCTTGCCAGCTCACTGTGGAAAACATCGTAAGAAAATGTTACAAGGGTGATGGAAATCTTTTTATCAGAAAAATCAGTGGTAGTGTTCTGCTATTATTTTAAAATATCTGTCAAGATGTATAGAAAAATGCTCTTTTAACTTGTAATTTTAATTTTGTTACAGTCAGTATAATGCTTCTTTCATATTAATGTGCAACTGGTACCTTAAGTGAACTGCGATCATGAAAGAAGGAACCACAACCATAGCAAATTTGAGTATCCTGGTAGTAGTGTTTTCCTCTGTTATTCGCTAAGTTATCTTTGGTTCACATGCAACATGCAGGGTTTAAAACATATGTTTTCTA
Source organism: Dasyornis broadbenti (assembly GCA_013397935.1). Classification (NCBI taxonomy): domain Eukaryota; kingdom Metazoa; phylum Chordata; class Aves; order Passeriformes; family Dasyornithidae; genus Dasyornis; species Dasyornis broadbenti. Next base: position 1,356,041 of record VZRN01003024.1, read on the forward strand.
AAAGCGGAGTTCGGAAGAATTTCCAAAGGCTTCCTGATCACAATGTGGCTTTTTGCAATGAAAGCAGCAAAATTGCCTACTCACTGTAAGGCTACAAAAGACACAAAGATGGATGAATTTGGATCAGTGATACAGTTTTTTATGTTTTTATATTAGTGATAAAACAGAGGAGGAAAATCACAACAACTCAGTGCCAACATATTACCAAATTATGCAGACACATTCTAAATGAACTAATTAAAAAACCGGCTACATGTCAAAGGAAATTTGAGAAGTTCATCTTCCAAAGATTTTAACAAGTTCACTCCTGAGAACAATCTGGAGGCAACCTACTCTCAATTACAAACCTTACTGAGGTCTATTAAAATCATGAAAAAATATTCCCATTGACTTGGATGATTGATCAATTAAGTCTTTCTCTGCCTAATGGCAGATCACTCACCTAGCAATGGTGACCTTTTTATGAGAGTCTCAGGCTGGGATCAGCACAGGCTGGCCAGCAGGGAGAAACATAACAGAATGAAAAAATAATTGGAATGTGATTGAAAGCAAAGTGCTTCCCCCGCCCCAGTAATTGATGTTATTTAGAGTTTTGAGAAGGGATGCAAACAATCAGGTTTGGTAACAACACTTTTCTGTAACTGTGTTATGCTTTTTTGATGTAAATTGATCACATAATTCACAGTTCATAGGAAATGCTACATCATACAGCAGACTGCTGAAGAGTGACCAGTCACTCATGAGTTCTTTTTAGATCAGTGTTTTGACAGTGGAACAGCCTTGTTGAGTCTCTTAACACCTTAAACCATAATGGAAGGCAATCAAGTCAGACTGAGAACTCAAATTCCCATAGGAAACAGCATATAGTACCTAATAGATTGAGATACCCATTCAGTGAAGTAAAGGTCAAGTACCACTGAGAAAAGAGAAAAATCTACTGCACACTGTGCTTATACTAGGCTTAAATTATAAAGCAAACCCTTTGTCAAAAGTTTATTCTAGTATTCTCAAAAAAGAACTTAATCATACTAAGGGTTTAGATGATTTCATTTATCTTATTAGAGATCAAAATATTTATCATGCTGAACTCACTTGAAGTAAACAAATTTGGTTTAAAGATAGTTATTTAAAGATAGATAATATCTCTGCTAGTAGTATCCTTGTATGTGAAAAAGACAAACAGTTCTGTCATGGACTACATGATGGTTAAGAAATGGAAAACATCTCTTCTGGCGGGTTCACTGTTCACTTTTGACACCTGGCTGGTACAATATTGAGCACTTACATTTATGGCATATGACAGTCTGTAAAATATGGCATTACGCTTGCAAAAACAGAACCCCTTTCTGAATTTCTTCAGAGCTGACTTGTACAATATTTTGTTCTCTTACTAAAGGATTTATTTCAGAAAATTTAATAAATACTTGGTTATACATGGATAGTCATTCATTTGTCATGCCTGTAAAAAGTGTATGAAGTCTACCTAGCAGTCTTTTGGGTTTATTACAAGACTAGGTTGTTTTGATTTTCCATTTTGTTTGCTGGGTCATTTAAACTATAAATGGAAAGTTGCTTTGCTTGCATATTGTTTGTAGCAAAGACTGACAATCTACTAAAGTTTTTTGGCAGTGGAACTTAGAAGTCTGCTGTTAGCAAGAAAACACTCTCCCAGGTAGTGAAAGAACAGTAGAAATCTGCATTTTTCAAATGGAAGTCAATAGATGAAACACATGAAACAGGGTAGACTCCTTCTACAACCCTACATTTGTTCTTGTCTCTATATTGCAGTTACCTTTGAAATGCTAGAATAGTACAAAATTGTTCATACAGCCCCTACTTGAAACAAGCTTCCTTATTTACTACTTCCTTTCTCACTCACTATATAAACACACAATTGCAGAAATCCCAGAACTGTGGTTTTGCCGGTTCCATAGCCTGTGTCCAGAAGTTTTGTTTTTCTAGCTGTAGTGAAAACTAACCTACATATGTTTGTCTGTAGATTAGCAAACTTTTACCAAAATGAAATCCTCTAAGATTACACACCCCCCATTATTTGGAAGTGCAAGAATGTTATGTAATATTTCAAAACGGGTTGTTTTAGTGCAACAGTGAAGTATCTTGATACTAAGAACCATACAATGTTTGTATCTCTATTTAACCTTAATTATTTTTCTGGTTGCTGAGCACTGAAAAATCAAAGCTAGTTTGTTTTCATATTATTCTGTGTACCTGCCTTCTGGGACTCACTGCAGGATTTTGGGGGAAAAAAATCTGTGTTTCAAGAAGAAATCTCATTGGAATTAAAGTAATTTGAGTAATGGCCAAGATTTTCAAAGAGACCTACAGTTCTCTGATTTCTTCCGCTTGAGAAAGGCAGAATTGACATGCTCCAGAAGCATTAATTAGCTAGTCTAATTAAGGTGTTATAAAAATTTACAAATAAATTACTCTCCTTTCTATGAAGCAATCTTTCTTATACTCTATTATGCCTACTTGTTAAAAGACCTCACACACTTGCAGTGTAGAAGGATTTTAGAACCTGGGCATAGACTGAAGTGCACGACAGGCAGAAAATCTGCAGTTACCTTGCAGTTTTGGCACTGGCCTCTTTTTGGTGCAGTACAGGACATGCAGCAACTTAGGGGCAAGGACTTGCTCCGTTGGCAATCCAGAAGGGCAAGTCCTGAGAAGAGTTAGAGGGGACCTTTGGCTCCTTGGAGTTTTAAATGAACAGTCAATTTAGCTGGACCATGTACTGACTCCATCTGGTTGGATTTTTTTCCAACAAAAAAGTTTAAATACTCTTTATAAAGAACTGGAAAGCCATCCTCAATAAAGTATTGTAATGCCTATACAAAACTTGTAGCAATAAAGATGGGCTATGTAGATGGTCCACATTTAAGATTATTTAAAAATGTAGTGAAATCCCTCTCCTATCCATTCCGTATTTCAGATTACCCTTCAGAAAGTAGAGGGAGAGAATTAAAAGAAAAAAAAAAAAAAGACAAAGAGACAACTAAATTAGCTGTTTCACAAAGATTACTAAAATGTTGTAATTGCATATAATTATCTGTAACTAGATAGAAAAATATGTGCCATTGGAGATGTAACAAGAAGTTACTTCAGACAGCTGTTCTTTTCTACCAGAACAGGCTGTGCTCAATTATGTAAAATCAGAATAATACAAAAGCATATTTTTATATTTTAAGGCTATAAATTAGCTCTCACAATTTATTGAGACAGTCTCTACATGGCTGTGCAGTACTGATCCTTGTGGGAGAAAGAGTTTTGATGAAACTTATAAGAACTAGATTTATTTTTCTTAATTCCATGGTAATTCTGTTAATCATATCTCAAGCAGGAGGTGCACAGGACCATTGCCATTTACTGTGGTGTCCAGTCAAGATCTAGATGTTGAGCCATGGCTGAGGAAGAAGGCAGAGCACCTGTGGTGAGACAATGGCTTTGCAGCCTATTAGCAATTTCTGTAGATGTTCCAAGGGAATTTGTAAGAGGGTTCATGTCTAGTTTCATTTCCCTCTCAGCTTTACGTAATGTCTCTGACCTAAAGAGACCAATGAAACTTGTAAGTCTGGTCTTGACAAGGCTGACCAGGGCAGCCTGCAGGCATTTTGAACCAGTACAATTTAGTCTTCATAAACACTGAGCTCACTTTTGAGAGAAAGTGTGAGAAATCTGGTTTGTTCTGTAAAACCCATTGTCTCAACCTTGCTCCATATAAAATTAAAATGACTTTTTCTTCCAGTGGCTTGGCATATTGATCTTTGGACACTGCACTGTACAGGAGCCTGGCATTTTTGTTTTATAACAAGTTAACAGTGAAATCCTAGCTCATTAATGTGAGTTTCCACATTGATTTCTGTAGCACTTGGACATTTAATACTATGAAAAAGTTTTACAGGCTAGAATAGCTACATGTTAATTACTACTGTTAACTAATACCTACAAATTTATAAAAATAGAACATGTGTAATTCATATAATTTTAAAAGCATATTTGATGGCCTGTTCTGAAGAGGAAAGCATGAATCAATAGATAAAAAGCTGAATTCAAATTAGTGCACAAGACAGGAAATACATGTTTGTCATTGATGCTAAAGTTATATGATTATTTAAAAAAACAAGTTGGAAGAATAAGGAACAAAATAATCAGATCTTTAACACAGGAAGAATGAATGACAGTGAAAAGAGGAAGAATTGAATAGGAATCTAAACTAGGCATATGGAATGTGATAGGTTTTTTAAACACGTGGGACATATATTTTTCCATAGTGCCCATTCAGAGCTTTCAGTAACCTACAGTCAACCCCCATTTAAAGATCAAACATCTTGTCTCTCAATATAAACAAACCAAAACATAGAGACTGCAAGTCTGTCTTCAAGAAACACAGGTATGAAGGTGAGGTGGCCAAGTATTTTTCATATGTAAAATACCAAATATTTTTAATGCAGGTGAAGAAGATGTTTTTTAAAAGCTAAAACATAAGTATTCACTATGAACATAAATGTAGTATAAGCAAATCATAAGGCATTTTGGAGTTTCATATCAGTCTTAAAAAAGAAATGTTCCTATAAAGCCCATGTCAACCTAAAGAAAGAAAAATAGTAGAGAACATTTGTCTGAAGTGCTTCTCAGTGGCACAGACACAGACAATAAGTATCATTTTCAAAGACATCTATTTTTCAAAGGAAGTCACAGATGTGTGTATCATTAAATTATCTTCTATGGAAACTTTTTGGGGAAAGTTCTAAATGGTTATTGTGCACTAACGATCTCATTTCAGAACTGGCAGGGTTTGCACATTCAAGTTTGCTAAACATTGTACAATATAATAATATTTATAGCGCTTCCAACAAGGGTAAATAAAAAATTCGAAGGCATTAAAATCAAGTCAACACTCCATTATCTGTAATGGATTGAAAAAACAGATTGGAAGAAGCTCTTTCCCAGACTGGGCAAGAATTTACCTCCACTGCTGAAGCTTGGTGTGCCACCTGTGACTGTGTCTCCCAGGACTGCTCAATGTGCGCACTATGCAAACATGTGGAGCCAGTTCAAGTGCTGCAGCTGGGTCTGCCTGACCTAGGGAGACACTCTAGAACCACAGGTGTGGCAGGGCATGGCAGGCAAGCCAAAACTGGCTTTGGTTCAGCAACTAAGTTGTGTCCTGTTTGGCTTGTCCAGAAGCCACATTCTGGCAGGATTCCAAAGCTGGTATCACCTTTCTGGACCCGAGCTGGCCTGGTCTATATCAATTTTTTTTCTCTGCTTTTGGTACCCATAACCCATAGCAAATGAGGCTGCACACAATGCATGAACAATTCTTATTTATAGAGATGTTCAGCAAGTGACCAGGAGTATTGTCTGAAATAAACGTTTAGTTCCTCCGAAAGGCAGAGCTTACTCATTCAACACTGAAATAAGCTTCAGAACATGCAAAAAGAAAAAAGCTCCATTCTGCAAAAAGAAAAAAGTCCTGTTCTAACATAAACAGAAAGGGTAATTATGCCAGGAAGCAACACCTGACAATAACTACCAGGAAATAGTTGCATGTTGGAATAGCTGGAATCCTGTCTCAAGAAAGGTTTAACTCCTTCGTGCCAATGTGTTAGTCTTAGGTGACAAGCAGAACAGGCCTAGGAAGTAGGGCATAATACTTTTCTCCACCTGTTTTCAATGCTGCATGTGAAATAGAAGACATTACAAAAACTAAACATACAGATAGCACCAAAAATTCATTACGTCAACTTAATTCAATTGTTGGTAGTTGCTGGCATCACAAGGCGTACATAGACAATATGCCCTGTCTTTGGGGAGGAAAAATTGTGCTTAGTGACATCCTTCTTAGATGAATGTAAATGGTCTACGTTACTGTCCAGATTAGGCTAGGCTAGCAATGATGTTACCTAAGAATAAATTCCTTAAATGCACAAATACTAATTTTGCTGTACTTAAAAACATTAAGTAGGCATTTGCCTTGACATCTGCTGGTGTTTGTGATTATTGGTAGCCACTCAGAAACTCAGACTGCCTTTGCAAAGCAGTTCCACCTTCTCTTGATGTGAGTAGTGTATTTTGCAACCAACATGATTATTTTGGATTTTTTCTTCTAACCTTTTTACTAGGTCACCATCTGTTAGAGCAGCTGCATATTTTGAGTGAAGTAGATCTGCCATTGTTTTTGTATTTAGGAGCAAGCAGCAGTGAGAGCTCCATGTTCTGGCTGGGCAAAGACCTTTGCTGAGCATGGAGCCAGGGAGGAGTCCCAACTTCTGAACTACTGCTAGTGCTCCTTGCAACCCTGGGGCACTTTTTGTTATTAGAAGTAACTGTAAGCAATAATGAAATATTCACAAATTCGTAATTTAAACAGGGATGTCACACACAATGGGCATGCCAGAGTGCTTCCAGTTTTGGAAGTATTATGATTAATCAAATATGATGTTTGACTCTGCAGTCCTTATTAAGTAAAGACTATAGATATTTTTCCTTCAAATTTACCGTAGGATTTGTCTTGAATCTCTTAGAGGAACAAATGCACAGAATGATATGGAAAAGTAAAAGAATTCAGTGGCTGATACCAATATGCAGCTTTCAGGAAGAAGCACAGGTTTAGCAATATCAGTAAAATAGACATACTGAAGGAATTCTTAATTTTTAACAGATTATTGGAGAATGAATTGGTGCAAAGACTGCTGGGAAGGTAGCAGTTCTACCACTGCTTCAGGATGTACTGGACATATTTTCCAGCAAGTACCCATAAGGGAGACAGTAACTAATATATTCCTTGTGCACATAAGGTGATGGGAAGTGAATTGATTGCTGTTTCTTCATTATAAAAGATTATGACTTTTTTGAGACGATAGCAGTTTGAGATTTGATGTACCATTGAAAACTACTTTTTGCTGTCAAAGAATAGCTTGTGTTACAGTTGGAAGGAATTACTTTCTTAAAATATCACAAAATTAAAACCAACAAAGCACAAACCTCTCTCCCTCTCTCTGCCCTTCTTTTCACTTTATTCGTGTGTAGCAGACCTCACCAGCAGTTAACAGCCTTAATGACTTTCTCAATGGCCTTGATCAAGTAGACACAGTTACAGCTTTATATGCCAACCATAAATATGGAGAATGAGTTACCCTTATGCAGAAGTCTGTCTCATCTCTTTTTTATACATAAACAATGTGTATATATTAAAAATCACATATTTTCAATGATATAGACATAAACAAAAATATATACAATTATATATATTTGTATATTATCTATTACTAATAGTAAGTTAACTTCTAAGCATTTCAGGTAGCCAACTGGACTGTGCCCCACCTCATGATATGCCAACCTGATTTTAATAATAGAAAAAAAATGTAGCTTCCTTTTGTGTACAAATTTAGAGGACTTTGCTGCATCTGAAGCATTCAAGTGGCTGCTGTAAGAGCTATTTGCCTGTGTGTCAAATGAAGACCGTGCAGCAAGGGGACTAGTTCTGCTTCAGGCACCTATGGACACATTCAGTGCTAAGTCTGGACTTTCTTGTTAGCTGCATATTTTTCATAGAAACTATCTGTTCACATGATTAATCGGTTTTCTTAGTGCTGTTCCCATTTCCTTTTAGTAAGATCATCAGAAGAAAGCCTCTTTGTTTTAGCTGCTTTTTCAAATAGTTTCAATTTAGTTCATGACTCCACACAGGCTTATTTCATCTGCAGGATGACAAAAGCTTTCTTGATCACATGAATGTAATTTTCTGTTAATGAGAACTCTTGAGATTTCCAACATGAGCAGCAAATTTACAAAAATGGTTTCTTTTTTTTTTAAGATTAATTTAATGGAATACTACTAAATTAGGTCAGGCATAAAACGTTCAGGCTCATGTCTCTAGGAAGAACAAAACTGCTACCATTCATTAGTAAGAATGTATTCTAATAGCACTGAGGTTAAATCTCTAGGCATCCCTGTTTGCCTCTATTTATAACTGCTGCGGTATAGGTGAAATACTGACCATGTGTCTCAGATAAAACTAAGAGGGAATTCAGTGACCAAACTATGCTGAATGTGATTTGAAGAAAAAATTCACCATGCATTTTAAAGAGCCATTGAAGAAATATAAAATAATCAATAATGAGATTTATGCTGCTTCTTAATATTATTGATTTCTTTAGTGCAAAGAGTAGGTCATGTTAGACACAATACATATTCTAGCTTAATTACTGAAAATGGCCTTTTCCTGGTTTTGAATAGTCAATGCTCCAAAAAGAGAGGGGGAAAGGATTTTTGTTTCAAAATGTTATCTTCCTATTGCTGTTTCAATTTTCATTAGGAGTCCTGACTAATTTATATGATGTATCTAGTCATAAATTTTTACTATTGCACACACCTTGCAAAAATTGTTTAACAAACTTTCTTCATAAAAGAAATCATAGAAGTTCACCATTATTTGCCCATTATACTGGGAAGATTTCAGTGCAAATGAACTGTATATAGCAGGTTTATTATCATAATAACTGTTCATGTTAAAGACAAAAGAAATGCTTAAAAAAATCCCCAACCCTCATTTATAATATGTAATTGGTGTTAGATTGGTTTTCCTTTGGTAAGATAATATTTAAAATAGGGATTACAAGATTTCATTGACCCGCTGGCATTTTCTTTGCCATCCACAGGGGTTTCCTCTGTCTTTAAGTGTAACAGAAGTGGTTTTAATTAGTATTTCATTAGTATTAATAGTTTATTCTCTATAAGATAATTGCAGGATGGCTCTTAGGATGACTGATAAGAATTCAGATGTAGAATTAGAGCCATCAGAGCAGAGGTGGTTTTGACTCTGCTGGAGTTTGACTCTGAGCTATCCAATTGCTCCATGGAGAGGCAGAGACTATCAGAAAATCAAGATTATTCTGCTGCAAGAAAATTAGTTCCCATAATTTAAAAAACAAAGAGAAATGCCTTCCTTAGGTAATTGTTTTTTCAAATAATTTTTAAACTCTGAGATTCATTTAGACTGTTATTTCAGGATGCAGAAAACTTGGTGATGGAAAAAGGCATGTGAAAGAGAAAATAAGTAACAAAAAGCAAAGGTCATGTAGAACAAATCATTAGAATTAGTAAGAAAGAATGCTGAATTCCCTTATGCAGGTTGTTCCTCTCAAATAAATTCTCTTCAATTTGATTTTGTGGTGCTGCACTACCGGGCTAGTACATCCTACCATTAGGAAATCCAGAGGTAGCTCTTGGTGGTTACTGAGTTACAGTGTCCCGCTTAAGAATTTTTGGAGAATGTATGTCTGATCTTCATTGCTTAAAATCCTATGTATCAACTCCGTTTTTCTCAAAGGGAAGCTGCGGCATCATTCAAGCCTAATAAGTGGTACTGGATTTTGTAAAATCCAGTTATAAACCCTGAAAGTTTAGTGCCACAGATTCGGTTTGCTGTTCTTTAGGTCTGTCCTTGTACTCATCAAACAAAGAACATTCTAGCAGGCATTGATACAAAACAGGAAACCTCTTACTGTAGTTTCAACTCATTAAAGGTTTTCCCAGTTGGCAGTATAGGGATAAAAGCTCTTATAAAGGGATTGCAGGGGGAGATAGAAATACAAGAAGAAAACAGTTATATGGATTAATGAAGAGTAGATGAAATTAATCAATTTTAAAATAGTTGGCAAGCTGAATAAACTTATTTAGGTAAATATGCTCTCAAGAGAGAGGATCACAATACAACGCAGAACCTGTAAAACAGCTATTTAAATCATATAAATAAGTAAATGCTTGAGAAATTTCAAGATTCAATATATTGTAAACATTTGTGCTCATTTTAAGATGCTAAAATGAATCATTAATGGAATTCCTGAACATCTTGGAATTAGTTTTGTAAAACCATAAACACAGTTCTGTGAAGTATCTGAAAAATGGGGACAAAGAGAAAATGAAAGCAGCATCAATCTTTCTTCCTTAATCCCAAACCTGAACAATGTAGTGCTCCCTGCCATTGTCCATACGTTTGCACCAGCTGGTAGTATTGTTCAGACTTGTGCTATGATTCATACACACACAAAAAACTGTGTATGACAAAGAGATTGCTCCTTCTCTTGTAGTTTCCTACTAGGAAACTCAAGGCAAGATGACATATGTAATCAGTTAACTCTGACTTTTGTCAGGCACGTCAACTGAACAAATTGATGACTTTTTTCTGTGCTGAATTAAACAGTGTTATTTCCACAAGTATCTCATACTTAGACAAAGGCAGAAAGTGCTGGCAACTATTTGGAACTTTGAAAATGTGATTTACAAGAAAGTTACCTAGAGCACATTGTTGGGAAGTTCTCCATATCTTTGTTCCTCAGTCTTCTGTGTTACTTTATTCATTACATTTCTACGAATTCTTCTTTACTAGTTATCATCTCCTAAGAGTCCAGTGAAAGTGTGGACTTCATATCAGTAGGCAAGAGCATTTGCTATTTTGGCTCCTTCATTTTATTTTAGTTTTCTTTTTCTTTGTTTTCATCCTTCAAGATCCTACCAGAAAATGCTTTAGAGCTTTTCAGGTCAGCAAAAGAAAAATAATATCCCTTATTTTAATAGTTCAAGCTGAATGATGGGTAAGTGATACACCATAAAAAGATCAGAAGTGGTCTACATGCTATTCTTTAATTATTAAAGCAGAGCTGAAGTTCTGTCTTTGTAAGTTGTAACAGGGTCCTGCACCTGGGGAGGAATAACCCCATGCACTCGCACAGGCTGAGGGCTGACCTGCTGGGGAGCAGCTCTGTGGAGAAGGACCTGGGGGTCCATGAGCGAGCAGTGCCCTGGGGGCCAAGCAGGCCTATGGTGTCCTGGGGTGCATTGGGAAGAGCATTGGCAGCAGATCTCCTCAGCCCTGGTGAGGCACATCTGGAGTGCTGTGTTCAGTTCTGAGCTCCTCAGGACAGGAGGGAGTGGAGGTCCAGCAAAGGGCTACAAAGTTGAGCAGGGGTCTGGAGCACCTCACTCACAAGGAAAGGCTGAGGGAACTGGGCCTGTTCAGCCTGGAGAAGACTGAACTTCTCCAGGGGAGAGGGGACCTCATCCATGTCTGTACGTGAAGGGAGGGAGTCAGGAGGACAGATTGAGGCTCTGCTCAGCACTGCCCAGCAAGAACAGACGCAAGGAGCAGAAGCTGATGCACAGGAAGTTCCACCTGAACATGAGGAAGAACTTTATTGTGAGGGTGAGTGTGCACTGGAACAGGTTGCCCGGAGAGGTTGTAGAGTCTCCCTCACTGGAGATACTCAGAAGCCATCTGGACACAATCCTAGTAAAATGCCCTAGGGTACCCTGCTTGAGCAGGCAGGTTGGACTAGGTGACCTCCAATGGTCCCTTCCAACCTTAACCCCTACTCCTCCCCAAAAATTAAGATGTTTTTAAGAACTAAAAAAATACTGTGCTCATATGCTGCAAAAAGATGTCCAGCCGTGATTCACGCAATGTCGTGTTTGTGAATGAATAAATAATTCATTATTCAATTAAATAAGTGGTGTGACTGAATATTCATAGATATTATGTTACATGCAAATTAAGTAAATAGAAATTAATCCTTGGGGTAATGTTACTAATATTGCTATGTTTTATAGTTTCTACATGAGAAGATAAATTTGTGAGCAAAAGAGCAATGTGAGGTCAAGCTGTGGAAAAGGCAATAAAAACCTCTGAGAGGACAAATGAACATTCTCACATCCTGATAAGAAGGACAGATTTTCATTTTTTTGTTGGTATTTCTTAAAAAAATTCACAGTTGCCTGAAAATGAGGTTGTTAATAAATTCAAAATATGATGGTGACAATACCTTAAATCAACACACCTTTTAGAGTAGGATATGAGGAGCTCAGGTGCCTTAGAATTATTTGATTACTGAACTAAGACAGAAGCCACATTATGCTCCTTTGACTCTTTATAAACCTCCTTATATGAATAACTTCATCATCATTTTGAACAGAAAAAATATGTTCTTTTTTCTCTTTCATCCCTTAATGCAATGTATGAACGAATAGAAAGATTATATAAGTACACAGTTTTTATGGTTTGTTTCTCAAGGTCCTTTTTTTCTTTTGTTTATTTTCTTATTTTGACACTGATACTGAATTTATATACAGTGCTCAGTACTCCTTAGTTATTTCACAGATAACATGTGTGAAAATCACAGATCTCTCCTGGATGACCCAAAGAGGACAGGACACAGATTTAATATTCCAGATCTTTTCAGACCAAAGCCTGAGCAGGTTTTAGAGTGAAATGAAATGTGGTACTATCTGTGAACTGCATAAGAAGTAAGGAGGGGAGAGTAAAAGCTCTTGCTTTCTTTAGTATCTCATTTTTGTGATGTATTTCTCCCTCTATAATGAGCATTTACATTTTGAGAAGCCATAAGTCTAGTCATTTTCTGTAAACACACACTGGTAGGGAGGTGTGAGCTCCTTTGACATCATTCTGATCTTATTTAAATGACAGTGGTTGAAAGTTCACTGCTACTGTTTTGAATCCTTTAAGGTACCCTGAAGTCAAAGAAAAGGCAGACAAAAAAGTTCGAAGAGGGGAAAAAAGTGGGAAGGAAAATGAGGGGGTACAATAGAGAACTCTCAAGTAAAGTATGGAAAATAGGAAGAGTCAAGAAAAAAATGGGGAGGTAACAAACTGGTAATGATGACATCCCCAGTTCTCAATGAAATGTGGATACCGGCTATGTAGGTTATCCTTCTATTCCTTTCTGTTTGTATAGGTCACCTCCTATGCTGGTCTGCATTTCCTGTCAGTAGGATAGAGAGATTTCTGCCTCCTGGGGAACTAGAAAAGTTTTCTATTAAAGAGAGTGTTTAAATAGTGTATTTAAATATATATGTATATGTATGTGTATATATCAATATATGTGTAAGTATATAGAATCACAGAAACATGTAGGTTGGCAAAGATGTTTAAGGTCATTGACTCCAGCCATTAACCTAACACTGCCATGTTCACCACTAAACCACGTCCCTAAGTGCCACATCTGCACTTCTCTTAAATACCTCCAAGGATGGTGACTCAACCACTGCCCTGGCCAGCGTGTTTCATTGCTTGATAATCTTTCTTGTGCAGAAATTTGTCCCAATATCCAACCTGAACTTCCCGTTGTGCAACTTGAAGCCATTTCCTCTTGTCCTGTTAGTTGTTACTTGCAAGAAGAGACCAACTCCCACCTGGCTACAACCTCCTTTCATGTATGTAGCTGTAGAGAGTGATAAGGTCCGTCCTGAACCTCCCCTCCTCCAGGCTAAACAGCCCCAGCTCCCCCAGACACTTCTTGTAAGACTTGCATATATATGTAATGTATTTTGTACAGATAGATGGATATATCTATATATAAAACACTGTAATTTTTATATATACATATATATTAAAAAACCCAGATATTCCTACTTGTATTAACTGGTGCCCTTTTGTAACGCTGAGTTGTTGCCTGAGACTACTGCCCACTTTAGGGCTTATGTTTTAAGACAATGTCTAGATAACAAATCAGAGGTAGCAAATTCTGTGTATGCTTGCTGGCAGCTTTAGGGTTTTTTACAAGCTTGGAAGAGACTGTGATTTCTGCAAGCTAAGAAAAGAACATAAATTCAAAAGAACTAGTCTATTACATGTTGTTCTATTTTATAACAAAGAGTGGACCCCTATGGTGGGCAAATCACTTTTCTACATGCATTTCCAAGACAGTATACAGATCTGAGAGTGCCTGCTGGGTGTAACATTGCCAGCTCCTGGTCAGCAGAATTATTTCTTCAGGTAAATTAACAGGCAAATGAAAAAAAATCTTATACTTTTATGTCCTCTCTTTGGCACTAAGTGTAACAATTCTGTTTACCATGGACTTTATGACTTTACCTAATTATCAGTGAAACTGAGTTCTTCAACATCTGTAAGTCAGGCTGAGAGGTCTTCCAATGAACTGGTCTCGCTCTAGTTGTTGTGGATGTGCACTCAACTGTTTTAATCTACACTAGAGTCTAACTGGCTAACTGGAAACAAAAAAAGAAACCCCCATCATGTCTCAAAGGATTTGAGTCCAAGGAGTCATAATGCTCAGTGGAGTGGTAAGCGAGTGTCAGGGCATTAGGGTGATTACATACTTTCCATATTTCAAAGGACAGTGGATTTCTTTGATTGAAAGACAGACAAGACCTCTCAAGCTGAAAAAGGAGGTCTCAGTAAACACTAAGTTGAGAATTTCAGCTCTGTGTCATTGAATAGATTCAAACACTGTCTTGTTTCAGCTTGGTTTAAATACACTAACTGTTAACCTACAATGCCCCCAAAAGAAAGCAGTCCTGTACTTCCAACAAGTATGGAGTGTTTCATGTTTAAATCAGATGACTTAATATTCAAGTGGGAGAGTAATGCTGGTTTTGTTAATGTTTCCTGTAAAGTATGTGAACTGATCCATTGCTCAACTACCCTCTTAAATTATTTTACATGTTGAGAATAGGATTTTAATTACATTCTTCATTTACCTAGTTTAGTTAATCAAATATTAAAATATTATTATGAGTGATACTACAACAATATGACAGCATTTAGCATCAAATAGCACTTCATTAAAAGCAAAGAAAGATTTAGTTTTTCATACTCCTCCTGCGTCTCACAGTAAGCAACAAAATACTGAAGAATTAGTAACAAGAGAAGGTATTGATTCAAGTTTCACATTTTCTTCTAGCACATGGCAAATGCTACAGCATAGGGTAATACCAGAAGAGGTAAAGCAAGTATAGTTTCTGCCTATTTAGATGTGACAGTCTAAAATAAATTATTTTTAGAAAAAGTTACTTTTAGAAAAGAAATAGCATTAGATAGAATGTCAGAAGCCTCAAGCTGATATTCACCACCCTTTACCAGAAGGAAAAGTAATTCTAGCTTTCTGTGCTTACAGTTGAAAGTTTTCCGCACCATCCAATGGCTACATCTACCATTAAAACTCAGAATACCTCTTAGACTCCAAAAATACCTTATTAGTCTTTGCATCTACTCTAGACTTTCAGACATAGCTGAGTTTGGGCTTCTAAGAAATTTGGCCCTGTAATTCTGTTGTTTTCATGTGAGAGTGGTTCTCGCAATCCAAATATCCCTTGCCCTCTATCTTTTCTAATGCTGTCCATGACCCAAACTCACTCTTCAGAGGCCTTCGTTGGGTTGTTTTAGGGTCTGCCTTTACACCGTTTACAGCAACTTTTGTATCATTCATTTATTCGAAAAGAGAGCTTACAAATGTAAGTTCCTAACTGTGCAGAGATTCCTCAGGACTCTGATGATGAACAGCAGTTTCTTTCATTTCCTTTACACTAGCACATAAAGCTTTTGAGGATGACAGTGGAAAGTTAGAATTGGCTGGCAGATTGGCTTGAGGAAGAGCAGCCCTGCAATACACATAGTGGCGATTTTGTCAAATGCTGTATAAAAAGTAGAGTGATGCAGTGAACATGAGATTATGATACGCATTCATGTCAGGATGCCAATTCACTTAATTAAAAGAGAATAATTTGAAATCAATTAAAAAAACCTGATGGATGTAGTAGCTGTGAAGACTTTTTTTCCTGTTTCTTAACTGAGACAGCATTGGCTATCCTGACATAATAGAGCACTGTATATGCCAGCCAGGTACAAGGTTGTTGCTAACTCTGAAAAATTGCTTGTTCTGCAGCAAGGAAGCCAGGTGATAAGTCATGTAAGTGTGGTATGAATTTAGTTGCTTGAAAAATGAAAACCAGTTTGAGAATTCAGATACACAGATTTCAAGATGACCAGTGAAACAAAAATCATGGTAGTTGCCCAAATATCTGAATTTAACTTGGTTTATCTGAAAAAAATTGTTACTGGCGCAAGTGTGTCATGATTTCACTCAATAAATACAAGAGGTTATTATTAAGAAATAAACTGGAGTGTTTTGGAAAAAAACAGTTCAGTGACGCCACAGAGGGATGGATAACCTCAGGGAGAAGAGTTAATAATAGTTCCACGTAACCTTGTACTGGCCAGTCTAAAGCCTGAAATATTTGTCCATGTCATGAATCGTGGGAGAGATACAGGACATAAAACTCTACTATTTTTTTGACATTTTGCTAACACTCAAGTATTAGATAATGTATATGGAGATCTAATTGATAAATGCAGTCTTTTTATACTGGGTGTAGAGGTCTGAGGTTTTTGTCATGAAAATAATTGTAAAAAAAATAAAAGGCAAAAATGGAATCAGTCTGAATTTCTTTTTGACGTAAGAGAAAGAGATTACTCATTTAAATTACATTTTCTAGAAGTAATTTCGTGATAAACTGCTACTTAGAAAACTAACATGCCATTTAAATATAACTGATTATTGTAATCCCTTCTATTAACCCAGCGATGACATGTTTTGTAATAAACATGAGATTTAAAAGTAGTGAGAGTGCTAAAAATATCTTTGCCAGTAAAATAAGAACTCGTGCTCAGAATCCACAGAGGTTTTCTTTAGTGAGGTGGTAATTTTCTGATAATATTCACATTTTGTAGTATGTATATGTCAGAGTGTGCTGATACGTCTTAATTTTTCATGGAATTATACCTTATTTTCTTTAGCACAGCCTTGCTTTTGTCTGTGGAATGAAAAAAAAAGAGCAAACATCACTGTAGAAAGCCTGCAGTCTCAAGATTCACCTGCAGAAATAATACTGGCAGCTTTACTACTAGTCTACTTTACACATCTTTTATTCAAGAAATAGACTCAGATGTATTTCCCATATGGAAAAACTCCATGGTTTTAGCTGTAAAACAAGATCAAAATCTGAAAACGTTTACCTGTTAAGCTCTATCTTTTTATGCCTTCCTCTGCTTCTTTTTACTAGCAATTACTGTACTTTTACCTCTCTACAGAAATTATAAAAAGTCTTTATTTTTACACCCTGAATCTTGCTTTAACCATTGCACCAGTCTCAATTCCAAAGCCAGATGTTTATGTTCCTTTAAAATCAGTGGATTTTCATGTTTAGAGATGCTTCACAGGAGACCCCAAAAATGGTACCAAATCAGGCTACAATTTCATGACAGGGTCAGTGCACTTAAACTGCATGTCAGGTTTGTTTAAGTCCCAAAGTCATCCCCAGTCATGCATTGCTTGAATCAGCATCAGCGAGGCAGTTTGATACAAGGTGGCTTTTCCATGCCAGAGGAGGCTACTGGAGAGCAGATGAGAGTAAGCTGCTCCTGATGGTGCTGAAGTGCACACGTGGGTACATATCACAAGCTCAGCATCAGAGAGGGGTTGGATTCACCAGTGTCCCCGCCAGGCTGACATCTAAAATGTTTCTATGCCCTACTGTCTACAAGTAAAATCCGTAGTGCTTGAGTACTTTGCAGAAGGAAGCTGTGAATACTAAATACTCTAAAGCTTGGGGGATTCAACCAATCTGTACTTCTGGCTTCCACTGATACTTTGTTGTTAATGAGAAGTCCACCAGCTTCCAGAGGTCCATTCCAGAATACTGACATTATTAATGTGTTGGTAAGAATCTGATATGCCGGCAGATACAAAATATAAATTTCAAACTTCCTCAAGATTAGGCAGGGAACTAAATCCTAAATTTGGACCTTTTTTTTCTGTCTCCTTCTTAACAGGTGTGATCATTGGATTAATTGATAGGAAGCTCCTCAGCTGTTTTTTGAATCAGTATAATATCTGTGTTAGAGCCAGCTCAGGGGCAAATACTCAGCTCTCTCAATCCTTGGCAGAAACAGGTACTTTTCCTCAGCCTGGAATTAAGTATCAACATGCCTGGGATAGGATGGACTTCGGTTTCCATTTCCCTCCTGGAAATGCAAGTGACTACCCTGCACACTAGTTACTGTAGCTGTCATTTTTAAGCATCTTGCAATCCTTGTGGATACAACAGAAAAAACTTCGTACCTATTTCAGGCTTCTGATTTCCACTAGGGATAAGGGAAAAAATAAATATATGCTCCCTGAAACTTAGTTTGTATTTTAGTAATACCAAAACAAGACTACATTTCATTTCCCTGTATTTTTCAAAGGATATTTTGCTTGCCAGATTTTCTCCTTGTCTGTCCATCAACTCTAACATCCATTACATGAAATTGGTAAGTACAAAACAAGAAATATTTCTTGAAGATATCTAATATGGCTGTGCAAATACTTCACACAAGTGAATAATTTTATAGCTTTTAATCTCTTTCCTCACAATTGTCTGTGAACAGAGTAATGTTCTCAAAATATAGTTTTTATTATTTTTCTCTACTAAGATACACCTATACAATGCAGTATAAGATGCAACTGAAGTATATTTACATTGATTTATCTGTTTCATATTACTCTGTTTGATGATGAAGAGCTAAAGTAAAAAAAGAATATTAGGCAAAGTAATCTGAAAACTAATCAGTGGTTCAAAATAGGAACGTGTTCTGTGACTTTATGATATTAACAGGGCAGAAAATATCAAGAATTGGAAACTAGCATTTATTGTAGTGAACATCTACCCAGCATGCAGGTAATTGATTTAGCAGGGTGAAAAGTAGTATGTGTGAAAAGAGCTATCCTAATTGTACAGAGCTTGCATGCTAATGCAGGATTCACTCAGACACTGGGAAAACATCCTGGAGCAGCCTGCAAGGTCTGCCTCTTGTGAGAGGCAGGTAACGTGAAGATGTAGCTGAGGTACGTAGGCTGGACAATACAGCCTGTCTTGGCACTCAGAGAAGCTCGCAACAAGAAGTCTCTGATAGCACAACGCTACAGCGAGGATAAGGTGCCTCACAAATTACGAATTTCAGCTGGATCACAAAGTATAAATTTTCCTGGAGCAGGAAATTTGAAAGGTAAAAACATTACAAGTGCAGCTTGTGTCTGAACTATAACAGAAGTTCTGTTTAGAACTAGAAATAAATCTGAATTTGCCTTTGAATATTATCTAGGTGACAAAGGTGATGAATGAATAGCACCCTCATCTCAGAATTTCCTATTGATGGTTTCTAAATCTAGGAATGCTTTCCTCTAATGTGAACAGCATGCCTGTGCATACTGCCTGTACACTACAGACAAATGTAACCAAGAGGGAAAAGACAGTGAGTTAACACCTACAGCTTATACTACTTTTTAAATGCAATAGGAATTTAAATTATTTTCTAACTAATAAATGTATACTGACTCCATTAGGAGAATGTATAGTTGTTGGGACCTAGAGGAAGAATATACAGATTGTAATGACAGCATAATGAATGTAAAGTCATAATCTTTTGAGGCTCATTATATATAAATGAGATTGCAGTCTGGTTGAGAAAACAATATGTAGTTATGACCTTTCTTTGAAATACAGAAATGGTGCTTAGCTATGAAAGCTGGTCTCATTATGGTCTCCAGTGTGACATAGCTGTTCATTTTTTTCACTGATTAATCTTGGTTAGTATTGATGAAAGACTTCATAGGACTAAATATAGATACACCATGGGAAAGTACACTGTATAACGAGGTATCAATCTCCCTAACTAAGTATTTATAGATAGCCATTTTGTCAAATTTTCCATACATAAAATAACTATCAAGTAGAAAATGTAAAACGAAATTGCATAGACTTAACATGATTTTTAGTCTTTTTAATGAAACATGCCTTGTTAGAAACACAGATATGGTTAAAGAACTATGATCTTGAAGAACAAATGGACAAATGGAATATGCAGACATCTTCAGTTTATGAAAACCTATAAACAAAATGGCACCTGTGGGTTTATCTAATAAATTGTTCCTTGTAAACTATGAAAGGCAGGAATGTGTAATCTTTGGCTGGACAGTCCATCAGGAAAATCATCTGGATTTGCAAAAACTGGGAATATCATTGGGGGTTACAGTCTAAACTGCAGAGTTTGGAAATTACTGGGAATGGAACAGGTTTTAATACTATGGATTAGGCATGGAATTTAGATCATTTAGTGAAAACTCTGCTGTGGCTATTTTATGCCTACAGTGTGAATTAATTAAGAAAAATAGTCTTGAGAGAGACCTGGTATCATCACAAGGACTGAAAATCACTACGAAATTACGCACAAAGAGAACACGTTATATTAAGTCGTTCTCTGGGTAGCAAGACTTAATCAAATTGGATGCACCTCCACTGAGAAGACACAGAGCACATTTCTCATGTTTGTGTGTTACATGCTCTGAAATCTGCTGATCAATGAAGAACTGGTCTTCTTCTGTACTGAGCTGTAAATCCCAAAGGATTAATGTGCATATTGAACAGACTGGATCACCAACATAATGACTTCTTATGGCTAATAATATCTACAGTCCCGTAGCAGTATTACCTTTACTAACTGCATTTATGGAATGATATTGAACCCTCGCAAAAACAAATCCTGAGAAAGCTTTTCTGTAACAAACAGAAAACCACAAGAAAAACCCCCCCTGTCTATTGGTTATCCCAGTAGGGGGCTTTAAAATGATACAGTAAACATTTTTTCCCCTTTTCTGTATGTTCCTTTTAGTGAACTGATATATTCAAAATATAATGCATTAAAAGGTTTAGCTTATAATTTGGTTACCATATAGACAAAACTTAAGTACATGAGATAACTTGTTTATAATACAAAACTCAGGAGTATTTTCAGTGTTTAGAAAAACAATAAAAAATATTATATCTATAAAGTTATTACTTCATTTACACTAGGTCTCTTGGCACATCTAGAATCCAAACAAATGTCTTGAATTAATTGAGTAGACCTGAATGATAAATTTTCAAAGCTCTGCTGACCTTGTGGCAGCTATCACAAATTGCAGTACCTGAAGATCTTACTCTTCTGCTTTTATGGATAATTTTGTCTTTGGCTAAAGGTCAAAATTACTCCATTCAATAAGCAATTTAAAATTAAAAGCTCTAATGATGTTTCAGTAAAGTTCTGTCATTCTGTTACATAAAGTGATAAATATATGTAATTATATGATTAAATTTTCTAATTACTGGTTTTCATGTGTTAAAGGAGTCTGAAAATACCCCATGCCATTGTCAGAATAGTGTGGATCACTACATTTTCTTACACAGATTTACTAATGCTGGTAACTTTTGGACTGTGTTTGGTTTTAAGCAGATTATTTTTCATGAACTTTACCTCAAAAAGTCTTAACTGTGATGTAATGTGGTGTTTTTTCTGAAACGGATAACTTTTAAAAATAGAAGTGTTTATCTTTTCATGCATGTTGAACTCAGGTTTCTGAGTACTTCCAATAGAATAATCTACCCTACAGGGTTTATTTACATTATACTGGGTTTATATCATGTAACTTTTTTAAATACTACTTTTACAAGGTATGGATATAATAGTATCAGCTCAAATGATATTTTTAAAGATAGTATTTCTCAATGCATTACACTAGGGAAGCTAAAATAACATTTTTAAAAGTAAATTTTATGCAGTAAGGAGAATTTTTTAGTATGATAAGGAACTGTATACTATTGCCAGTAATGCTCAGTGTATAAATTGAAAGTAAAACCTAATTTCTGAATGGACAGGACAGAAAAAATCTGCCAGATTTGTTCATATATACCTTTTCACAAGTCAGGAACAGAAATCAGAAATTACAGTTCAAAATTAATGTAATCAAATTTGATTTAATCTGTCTGGATTTATTGGAGGATTGTGTAAAGATGTTACTTGAGTTTGAACTCACATTTATTTCATGAGCAAACACACACAGGTTTTACATTAGCCCAAGTTTTCCACTGAAAGCTTAGTCCTTAATGGGAGGGTCTGTGGGCAGGCAACAACATGTGAGGAGACCCAAACATTGCAACTGGGTTGTAAGGTACAATGTAATTTGGAGAGAAAAGACTTCTTTAGCTTGGCTGAACTTTTACATATTCTGCCTTGTGGAGATTGTTGAACGAACTGAATTTATTCCTTGTTTAATATGAAATGTAATTTCCTGGGGAAGTCAAACTGGAAGAAAAGCTCCATGAACCTGGACATTGTAAAACATTTATATAAATAATGTAATACTAGAAGAAAAGGTGAACTAGAAAAACAACTCCAGGAGCAGGGAAGTGGAGGATAGAAGGAAGAAGGGTAGAGCTGTTTCATTAAAATATAGTGATCTGAGATCACAAGTAATGTGTAATGTTTTATAAGATCAGATGATATGGCTTCCTAAAACTAAAATTTAGGGATAGTGAATGTCTCTAGTGATCCTTTATTAGTACAACTGCTTAAAAAAAGAAATTTAATATATGCAAGAAAAAAAAATTCCTGTGTTCTCCTTTGTGTGCTTCATTTTGTGAAAAGTTATTTTCAAATTTTATGCCTAAGAGAAGATATTACAACTCCTGCTGTACACATACAATTGCTTCAAGTCCAAAGTGCCTGAATCTCCAGATTTTCCCTTTGGAATCCATTTAATCAACTGCTCAGATACAGCAGACTATTGCAAGCTAGTGTGTGTTTAATGATTTAATATAAGCTTCAGAGTAAGTTCATGAGGTGACAGTGGTCTAGCGTCAAAGGACGTCGAGTTTCAGCTCTCTGTGCTTTTCCACTTGGCCTAAATCCCTTGATGTGCTGGGATGCTACAGAGAAGCACAACAGTGTACTTGGTAGGAGGGCGGAGGACACTGCATTTAAGGCATCTGCAGCTTTCTCTAGCCCAAAGACTAGGAAGAAAACTTGGTGTTCCCTATAGTAGGCTGGAACATGAACAAAAGGGACAGCAATACATAAAAGAAACCTTTATAATGCTGACAACATACACAATAAAAGCATTCAAAAGCCTAATAGAGGTTAAAAGAAACTATTGTCTGTAGGAAGCTAGGGCAAAGAAATAAACCTATCAGGCCTAAACAATTACTCCTGCCAACTCTTTTCTTTTGCTCATATATTCACTTCTATTCAGTATTTTTTGCTCTGCCCTTTACTGAGTGCTTGGCATAAGCCCTGCCAGCTCATTGAGATCTGTGAGGGAGCAACACACCCTCTCTGTCAGAAATCCTGGTTCTTCAATGCCCTAGGCAGGTCATGAGCGAGCCTGATAGCTGCTCAAGCAGCACGGGCACAGATTAATGATTACCTTGTCCAGTTTTTGGCCATTCTAGCACAGCCCTGGGTGGCTGCTGGATGCTGTCCAGTCAGCAATTTTCCAGTTCAGAGAGCTGTGGGTAGCTGTGAAGAAGCGCAAATCACATCTGTCCTTGGCCTGTGCAATAACAGCCCATGTTCAAAAACCAGCCAAAGACAGAAGACACCTGGGATTTGGCAATGCTATTTTACACTGGTGTCTGATATCTCTGCTGTTTGTAAGGGCACTTGGCTGAACTTGCTGTACATTTTGGGGATCACAGCATGGTATTTTATTCATATTAATTAGTAAAGATTATGCTGTGTGGAGATCTACTGTACAAAAAAAAATTTCAACCAGTGTCTATTAATCAACATTATTCCAGCTACTAATTTAATGTCTTTTTCTTTGATGCAATCTCTCTGAATTCTTATCTGATGAGGCATAATAGATCCAAATCATTTATTATGACTGATGACATCAGAGGCTGTCATTAGTAACAAACATGAGCTGTTAGGTTTGAACACCTCTTCTTTCACTTGCATTTTGTGGGACATTCTTTTAACTCAAAGTTTAAGTGGGAAAAAAATCTTCCCCAAAGTAATATGAAGATGGATACAGCCAGTGCAGCTCTGCACACTATTTTCTTTTAATCTTCTTTATCACTGTGCTGTCAGAATATATTTAATATCATGTAAATTCTGATCTAAAAGAATTAGATTCGTTCCATATCCAGTGAATGACTTCAGTGTTTTGGAGTAGTCAAGTCTTTATCTTGTAAAATTAAGTTGCTGGCCCAGCATACCGTTAGCTTCTGATTATTAATGCAAATTTAAGTACATTAGCACAGTAATATAATGGGACCTAGTCTTCTTCAAAATTCCTGGCAACTTGATTAAGAAAGCTGTCAAACAAAACGAGCCTCGTAATCACCAGTAATAGTATATATTTAAGTTTACGTGCTCCTACACAGTTTGTTCCTTATCAACTGCTAGATTGGGCAAAGTTGGCTTTAGAGAAAAGCAAGCCGGAGATCATTTGTCCCAAGGATTCCTGGCATACATCAAGATGGTAAACAAATGATTTTGTTACCCAAGCCAATGGGTACGCAGGTGTGGTTTCCTATATCTTCAGAAAGGCGGGGAGGGCCCATAGGTACTAGGATTTTGTTGGGAAGAGTCTTAAGCTCCTCCATTCATTTCCATTTGCTGCTCCTGCTAAGGGACACTCAAGTTCCCCCTGCAGTGCTGTGGCTCATTGAAGAACTGGGAAGAAGGACATGTTGCACAGAGCTTATCAGTAATGTCAGCACTGTGACAGAGCAAGAGGAGGGGAATTAAAGGAAAGTGGCTGGGTTAAGATTTACAGTCTTCTATATAATTCTTCTCTTTAATCCTTATTAGTTTCTTGCCTGCTTAATAGGATAGTTTTGGGCGTGGGGAAGAAATCTTCAGAACTGCACAACTACATAAACTGCAGTTTTGAGCTGTGCCAAATATGGCACAACTTCAGCAGAGATTATTTCTAAATCTTAAAATTACTAGAGTGCTAAAGCAACAAAATAAAAAATGAAAAGGTTTACAGCTGATGTATATCAGATTCAAAGTGTATACTTGAAGCATGCCAGTAAAAAATACGAAAACATCAGTTGCACAAAACGGATTTATCAGATCATTGCAGCTCAAAATTGAGACTCAAGTATGACAGACATAGGAACATATATTCCTTTTTGGGTTCTCAGGGTGAAGAAATCATTTCTAGGATAGAGAAAAAGAATATAAACCAGTCACATAATATGCCAAGGATGCATGATCTCTAGACGCATATTTTTTCCCATACGCCATTTTATCTGAGGTGCTAGTTGAGAGTAAAACCAGAGATTATCCTGGTTGATTGGCTAGAATCAGAACAGGATTTAGCAATTGCAAATGCCAAAAATACAAGTGCTGAGATATTTATACATACACATTTTTGGGACATTCAGGGCACATCTAATATCGAATAAAATTAGCGCCAAGGTCATGCATGAGTCTGGAGATGAAGACATTAGTAGTTTCCATGAATACAAGGTCACAATATTTTAAGTAATAATCTACAACCAAACACAGTTGTCTCAAATTGTACTGTGCCATTGCTCAATGTGATGACATTTGAACAAAGGTTTCTCAGACAAACATACACAGCCAGGACCCAAGAGTGAAAGGATGGTAGAAAAAGCAGCAGCAGCGTCACACCAACCTTAACACTGGGAAGTTTGATCCTGAAGATCAATACTAAGAAAACAGATTGAAATAATGTAGACACATCTCAAGCATTACTTCAGATAAGGAATTACCAGCAAGTCTCCAGAGAAACACATTTAGGTCCTGCCTTGCAACAGAACCTCTAAATGAAGGAGCAGCTTGGTATCTTATATTAGCACTGGAAGTCTATTATGTGTGTCAAGCACCACACATTACAAAAGCAGTAGAAAATACGACTAATATTAAACTATTAGCAACTTAAAGAAGATATTTGCTCCCTTAAGACTGCAGTAACACTGCCATCATTTAAATATCTGCTGTCTAGCAGATGTGACAGCCGGAGTATGTGCTGTTAAAGAGGTATCGTAAGCTTGGGGTGACTTTGTGTACTCTATTTTCTCCTTCATGACACTGCAAGACCCAGTAAAAGCAGCAGGTTTGATAGAATATATGAGGAATCCAGAAGGAGAACAAATTTTGTACCAAAGGTGCCTTGGACTTCTAAGTCCATTTTGGAGAAAACTCCTAGCATCACAGTTTGATGGATACGCACACTCTGAAATGAACATCAGCTCTCTGCTAATCAGTTACTTACAAGAGGATTCAACAGCACATGGGAAAAGAGGAGATAAAGATACTTACTCTAACAGTAATTGTTCTTTGAGATGTTGTGTTCAGAATGGATGCCAGAATCTGCTCCCCAATTCACTAGGATGCAGATGGTAGGGGAAACCTGGAAGATTTTGTCTTTCCAGACTTTTATGTCTTTTCCTAGAAGCAGAAACTGGCACAAGGTACTTTCATGTGCCTAAGTTGCTGCTCTGGGATCTCCAAGCTTGCTCAGATGTGGGACAGAGGTCCTGTATAGCAGAAATCATACTGACAGCAAGACCTTAAACCACTATAACTTTTATAATGTAAATGTTCATAAAAAATGTGGAGCATGAAGCAACATATTTTCAAGACGGAAATGGGATACTAAACATTGTCTGCAATAGCTAAGACAAACAGCATCTGTCCATTTACCATTAGGAGAAGGCAAAGGAAAGGCACCTACAAACTTCACTTTGCGTTTGATCTGTTATTACTGAATGAATCTAAAGATAGAGAAAAACAGAGAAGGGGTCTCAGATTTTAGTTGCTTTGCCAGAGTAATTTTGAATTGCAAAGACCTGTGGCAGGAAATATCCTCTGAAGGGTGGCGGAATGGTTTTTGCATAAGGTTGACAGTAAAATAAGAATAACAATAGCCCCACTTTGAAAAAAAAAATCGTTTAGTATGCCAGGTGTATCTAAGCCCATATTTATTGCTAAAACATTTGTTTTCTTGTAGGTGTCCATGAATAATTAAGGTATAACTTTCAGAAAACACTGACAATGTTAAACTTTCCTTAGGAAACTACTAGCTCTATTGTGCATTTCATTGTTTATATTTTCTTTTTAACAATTAACTTCAAGTGAAAGGAGATTAAAACTACAGTTACAGTATTTGTGATTGTAAAAGGCAGAGAGTGTTACTGGAAAGCAAATTATATTGTTATAAAGCAAATTATATTGCTATAAAGCAAATTATATTGTTAAGTCTGATCAACTCTGTGGCCAAGGGCACTCCTGGCAGAGCTAAATGAAAACCCACAAGCATGTTTTGTGGACAACAGTAAGCCCAGATTATGTCTGTCTGTTCAAAGGAAAGCTTACAGGTATGAGGTATATGAAAAAATACCTTTCTGAAAACTCATTAGTGTCTCCGATCTTTCAAGATGATCAGTGCATTGCTTCCAGGTTCAATAAAGAGATTTAAAAGAAGAGAAGAAAAAGGAAAAGGAAGATGATGAGCTCACAGGTGCACCTCTTAAGTGAGCAGACATTCCAAGATGATTTTTTTAAAAGACAATTGTTAATTTTTCATTTTATGACTACTTTCCTTCCAAAAAAGCTTATGCCAATTTTTTACGGCTGCAAAGGATAGTATTACTTGGGAAACATTTATACATAGAACTTTGTTTTCATAGGCGGCAAATCATTATGTTATGCAAAGGTTCTCAAACTTAAATGCAAATGCACAGACAGAACACAGGAAAGCTTACAAAAACAAATTAAGGTACTGTGACACAATTTAGTTTTTCTAGGTAGGATAAGCTGGATGTGTAAACCCCCTTAAATTTATGGTGAGGTAATGGATTTACTGAGGTTTCGTTCTAGATTCTCTGTCTTTCAAAGTTTTTCCTCCTTCTGACATCTCAAAACATTAGCATCAATAGCAGAAAACAGATCAGTAAATCAGCTTTACAGAGCAAACACAGAGATACTGGAGGAAATAAACTTAGGCATAAATTCTACCCTCCTCCATTTTTCCAGTTATTACAGAAATGTGGGTTTGTGCCACTTATAGATAATCTTGTTACCATGTAAGCTGCTGGAAATGGCTGTAATCATTCTGCCATTGTATAAAGGCAGGGGATATTTTTTTATTTGATGAATGGAACAGAGCTAAAATCAGGGGTTTTTTTCTACAAGATATTACTAACAAAGCTGAGGAAACAAGTCTTAGTCCATGAAAACTAATATGTTTGGTTTGGAAGATGAATGACAAGACAAGGAATCCCAAAGCTCTCCACACAGAAAGAAAGAATATATCCTACTCCCAAAACATTCTTACATAAAGGTTTTCATTGAAAAGCCTCTTAAATAATTATTAAAATGACCAGAATGCAATACTTCTAGGAAAACAGTGAGAACAATTCTAGACGTTAACAAAGCACTGAAAAAGGACAAAGAGCAAAAATTAATAGGATGCACTGTTTTATCCTAAGCATTGTGTTTATAGAAAAGATTATTTAGTATGTCAAAATTAAATGCAGTAATAATTTTAAAAATACAAATATATGCATAAATATATTGGCAAACAAGTCTTGTAAATTAACTGAAGAGGTGTATCCATTTTCTGTCACTGGAAAGAGCTCTCTACATTTCCTTATTTTTCTGATCTGGTTGTTAGGAAATATATAATGCTACATGCTAGTAATCTGAAAACCAAATCACATGAAATTGTTTCAATAATGGAAACGGCATGTGCATCAAAACCAGAAGTACCAATATGTTTAAAGGTGCTTAAAAACATTCTGAAGAGAAATTTGCATTTCTGACTATGAAAACCTGTGCAAAAACACGCAGAGGAAAAACTGTAAGATGCTGCAATGGAAGTATTGGCTTTCAGTTGCTTTTCCCCCAATTTATCTTAAGAAGAGTGTTGCCAGCTCAAGGTGTGAAGGAGGCCCTGCCTCTCCCTGCTTCGAGAGCAGCTGTTTTTAACTTTTGTGAAATTTTAACCTGACATTTCAATCTAAGTAAAACACATCAAGAACAGAGGTGAGACATCCTTTCAAATGTCTCTATCTTGCACAAATCCTTCAGTGTTTTTAAATGACACTACATTCTGTAATAGTGGGGGTCAGGTGGGGTGGGGTGTTGCAATTATTATGGGGTTTATTATATTTCTTTTATTATTTAAATTATATTTTGATAATATATTTTTTATTGTTTTAATGTATTTTGCTAGTGTAATTTTATGTTCAAAAGATGTATGAACAACTCCTGAAGTTTCCTTAATTTTAGAAGTTCTAGCAAGGGGAAGTTATTGAGTAATAATGTATAAATAGTGGGGGGAAATGTGATTTATGGTAGGGAATTTTTCTTTAATTTTGTCCTCAACAAAAAAATTTACACAATTTTGAATGTTTTTTCTGCCCTGGAACCTGAGCACTTGTATGGAAACTTACTCTTTGTTACGGTGAAAAAGAATCCATACTGCCTATGTAATATTTGAGTTAATTTTTAACTGAACATGGCAAGAAAGCATGATGTAGTTTTACTTTCAGTGACCCTGTTGCAACTGGATGATCTCCATCCAGTGAACTGCACAATTCCAGCATGACTGGGAGCAGAATCTGGCACTTGTGCTTCTGTTAGTATTAATGTAATGCAGTATTTCAATGCACACAATAATTTAAAAATATTAATAGAAGCATTTAATGCTATTAAGATTCATTATATAGGCTTGACATATATGTAAATAGAAAATAATATTATGAAATATAACTAATTAACTAAAATGCTCACATATTTTACAACGTTAAGACTGATATCCAAAATATTCCGTAGGATCCCACTCTGAAATTCTTCCCCCCAAAATAACACTGCATTACTATTCCTTAATATTCCTTACTTTTCCTGGTCCTTTTACCGTTCTAGTTATCTAGATAGTCATCTTTTTTTCTGACTTCCAATTGGTTTTTGGTTCCAAAAAACAGAATTAGCCTGGTGCTGCTGTTTCTAAGTTAAAATATTTAACCACCAGATTTAGTGTTATCTTTGAGCTTTCTTCCAAGGAAGTGCGTAACAGATTGTGCGATCCTTGGACAAGTATCCCTGTGGTATGGATGGTTTAATAGCAGCATTCCAAGAGAGCTAAGAAAACATCCTATCTTTGTGTGAAATGTTTAGATTAGAACTGATATAAGCCAACAGATACAAATGATGCCAAATATGCTTCATCTTTCAAAGTTTTCATTGCCAAGAGTACATTTTGAACTGGCCAAGTTCAATGGGTTTCTTTCTATTTCTGAAAGCAGTGTGTTGGAAAACTTGTGTCCAGCTTTTTCGAAAGCATACAGCTGCAAATCATAAAATGCTTTATTTATGATTATTTGGTTATACTAATGCAATGCATACTGTCATCACTTTCAAGTCCTGTGGACAATTTGGGCTCTAACATGGATTAGTTCTTGTTCAGAAAAAAATAAGTAGATACAGTCATTGGGCATTTTATTCTCTTTAGAAACAGACTATCTAATATCAAAAGCAATGCACAGTGTACTGCTCACAGGGCTGGCATGACATCCCAAGAGCCCCAGAAATCAATTTGTTTCAACCTCCAGCAGCTCATTTCCCCTCCTACTGTTTCAAGAACTCAGCCAAATTCCTTCCCCCATGTAGTTTTGCTGAAACAATTTGTTACTCTAAGCTAAGATGAATTTAGTAATTCCCCTTCTCCCACATATTAAATCTTTTGGGACATATTTTCTTTTATATTATGCTGTTATTTCTCTGTTCACCTCAGTAAGGGCTGCTGAATAATTTTTTGTTTAAGTGAAAAAAGAAAATGGGATCTTCACAATATTGTGTTGGAAAAAGTTTTTTGATGACTTGTAACGCAAATATCTTTTTCATGCAAGTCCAATGTTTCTTGACACCTTCCTGAGTTAACTTTTAGACACCTGAACTTGTGAAAAAGGGAGCCCTGATCCTCTAGCTCAGTCAATAGGGTTTTTCCCTCCCATCCCCCAGGACTACTGCCTGATTGACACAATTCCATGGTGGCTTAACTGCAAGATATGTATATGGGCAGCTGCTGATAAGCATGATTGCACTTTCTTTTCCCAGATTTGCATGGCAGTGCAGTGAGTCTGACTGAGCCAACTGTTTTTTAGCTGCATTAGTCCATGATCCAGTTCATCATCTGGCTGTACAAATGGTAGCGTGGTGTGTAGGGCTGGCCATTAATAGAGGGAGAAAGGGGAATCACACCTCCAGTGAGGGGCTGCACTCCAAACAGGTAAAGGTGACTGTTGAGGTACAGCTGATGTACATCTTATCTCGACAAAGAAAAGGAAGAAGGGAGGATGAGATGATCTGAGGTTAACTCACCACAAAGCTAATCCTATATTTTCCCCAAACACTTGGGAGTGCACCATGAATTCGAATCTTTATTGGCCTGGGTAGAACTGTAACACACTATCTGTCCTATTTCTGATGTGACAGCGACTGAATCCATTTGTATCATGTTTCTTCCTTTTGCTCAAATGTATGAAGTTCGATTAATGACTTGTATTAAATAAAGGAAGTAGAACAATAATGGATCAGAGTAGCAGAATAACAATGACAGAAATGCTCACATTCAGAAAGAGGCAGAAAGCAATACTAATCTTGAGAGAGAGATAAAGGGATAGAAAATGGAAACAGCACAGCACATCTATAAATAACTTCCAAATGAGTATGCAGTATATGGATCATATGAAAACATCTCTACTCGTGCAGAGCTCCTAACATATCCTTTATGCAGAACAAACACTCAGCTAATAGATACTCAATATTTCAGGTCAGGATTTCTAGTAAACTGCAGGTGATGGACTTCTTACAATCTGCATCTCTAAAAACTTTTCAAATGGTCAAAAAAAGCATCAAGAAGGTATACAGAAATCTGAAGGGATGGTGGAAACTAACAACAAACTGGAAAAAAAAGAATACAATCAGGCATGGACAGAAGAGCATAAAGGAAATCGTTAGGGGAATAGTCCCAAAGTAAATACACAATATGTATATTGTAGGTTAATCTCTACTGTGAATTGTTAATGTAAGTTATAGAGTATAAGGCCAATACTAAAAGCTAAAGAAAAAGTAAAGCACATTAAAAATACTACTTTTGCAGCCATTGAGACACAGATACTAATGTTCGTCAACATTTTTTAAAAAAAACTAATGATTTACTACATTCTGCAAGCATCTATATTTTAAATCCACCAGAGAATGGTTTCATCTAATTCTCTTACCTCATAATGCTTCAAAAGGCCTTATAAATATTCAGAACATTTTAAAAATGCTAGAGTAAATTACATTTTAAAGGTAAATAATATTTTTTATTTTTATTTTCAAAGTAAAAATTAGTTTTATTTTAAAATAAATAACACCAGCCAGCCAAAGGAGGTGATTTTCCTGCTCTGCTCTTCGCTGGTGCAGCCTCACCTTGAATATTACATGCAGTTTTGGGCACCACAGTATAAAAATGACATTAAGGTATTGGAGAGCATCCAACAACAGAGATGGAGAAGAGCCTTGAGGAGAAGCCATGTGAGGAGCAGCTGAGGGCACTTGGTCTGTTCAGCCTGGAGAAGAGGAGACTGAGGGGAGACCTCATTGCAGTTACAACTTCCTTGTGTGGGGAAGAGGAGGGGCAGCACTGATCTCTTCTCTGTGGTGACCTGTGACAGGACCCCAGGGAATGGCCTGAAGTTGTGTAAGGGAAGGTTTAAGTTGGATATCAGGAAAAGGTCTTTCACCCAGAGGGTGGTTGGGCACTGGAACAGGCTCCCCAAGGAAGTAGTCAGAGCACCAAGCCTGACAGAGTTCAAGAAACGTTTGGACAATGCTCTTGGGCACCTGGTGTGACTCTTGAGATTTGTCCTGTGCATGGCCAGGAGCTGGACTCAATGATCCTAATAAGTCCCTTCCAACTCAGCTTATTCCATGATTCAATAAATATTACTGTTTTGTAATACAAGTGTTTTAATGTAATTAAAATTGATTTCATATGTATAGCATCTATCCAATACAATTTGCAGAAGTTGCTGAGCATTTTTCATTCTTTTGGTAACATTTATCCTTTGTAAGGTACAGGCCCTTGTGAGCACAGCCTATGTAACTTGATAGACTACTCCAGTGAAGATAAGCAGAAATGAGACATGAATAAGCCTCTAGGGTTTGTTCCTTTCTTTGCCACTTCTTAACCTGGAGTTGGTGCTCCTGTTCAAACTGTGCTTCAATATGCCTTTGCAGAATTCCTGCTGTTGGCCCTTCCCCATATGGGCAGATAAATACTAGGGTGACGTTTCTTAACTCCTCAAAAAATGGAGAATGACTTAATAACACAACAAAAAATAAAGGAGAATAATGCTATTAATATTTAGAAAAGTGGCAAATCTTGGCTGCAACGCACGAATGTCCATTTTTCCCATAGCCTGAACACTCAGAGATGAGAGATGTAATCTGAAGCAGTAGCAGAATCCTGCTGTTTATGGGAGACTGCTTGTTTCTTGTGCAGAGCTTCTGTCTTATAATGCTACCATTTCAGTTCAACTTCCTTCAAAGCTTGACTCCGTCTTTTATTATGATGCTGCAGCAGCAAGAAAAGGGCAGAAAATACACTCTGAATTCCAACATTGCTGAAATAAGAATTTTCTCAATAAATAATGTATCAAAATGTGGAGGACTGGATGAAAGCGAAAACTTGAAAACATTCTGTGCATGTTTAAAATACCATGACCTCATACTTGCAACACAATTATTATCATTTTCTTATGATTCTGTGATGGGAGGCTGTAGAGGGTGCATTCATGGAAACATGGGGCCTTACTTGCCAGGTAGTCCAACATGAAAATGTTTCACATTATTTTAGGGAAGAATAAATTCTAATAGGTGGCTTATGCTCTCTTCATATCAAAGTAATTTCAAGGCACTAATCACAGCAGTGTGCTGTAATGATTTGATTCAAACTAGATTCAAACTATCGCTATAAAGACAGAAAATGTATAGGCAGATACAAGTAAGTATCTCTCTGCTGGCATCATTACAGCTGTTCAGGGGCCTCCTGATACACTCTGGATGAGTTGTTTTTCTCCTTATCAAACTAAGCTCTGTTGAAGGAAATGTCACATTTTGAAGAGGTAGTTGAGACTACAGTTCAATTCTTCACTGCCTTGGTGAAACCATGACACAGCATTGTAAAGACACATATGTGCTCAACTCTTACAGAGTTTACAATATTGCTAAGTAAATAAGAACACCAGAACATTAAGAGTATAGTGAGGTTTCTTGCTGTGGTAAAGTTTCCTAGAATGTACAAGCCAATGGTGAAACACAACCCTTCTGCCAATTCAGTACTTGAAATAAGCATCAAAAGCATGCAGACCCATTACAGGATTTATAACTTGTTCCAGAAGTACCCAACAACTGTAATTTATTCAATCATTATAAAGTCTTGTTATTTACAGTATAAAACTGAAAAACATAATGTAAATATATATAAATATATAATAAATATAAAATATAATATATATAATTATTTATATAATAGATAAAACCCGCTATATATATTTGCATGTAATTCAGCAGCCTCCATTTTAAAAAAATAATTAGGAAAAAAAATTTTTTTTCTGATTTCTTTGTTTCCTGGAGGCAACATAAGAAAAACAGCTTCTACCAGCAGGCAGCCTGGTGTGAGCAGCCATAAAGATGACCTGGTTAGAAGGTTGTGACACAGCCTGTCATCTCTTTGACAGTGCAACTCCAAAAAAATACTTCTGATGTTTCTTTTTGGCACAGTTACTTGCAGAGCCTGAATGCTAGAGAAAAATAAAAGTGAACGCTAAAGAAATTGTCCTTGTCTCAGTGAGGATGTTTTCTGTCCTCTTGATATGGACTGTGAGCCTGTGAGTGCTGGTGCAGCTTAGAGGTGTGTTAAGCAACATCTTAATCATTTGGGTTCTCCGTAGAGCTGATTAAAGCTTTATGTTAAAATGGTTTTTCAGGAAGAAATTATATGCTCATCCTAATCTGCAAAACAATAAATACTTGCAAAATATGGTTTATAAAAACTAAGTAATGCTTCTTGAAATTAGAGTTTGTGATTTAACTACTTCATCTAGGAATATGCCCTAATTTGATATTTTTTAAAAAGGCCAAACAAAATGCCATGCATTCTTTGTTTTGAAATAGCTTTTTTTGAAAGAAATTGGTAAATAAAATAAGTCATAAAAAGGGTCAAAATCCTTTTGGATTTATTGACAGAAAATGCTTTGATTAAACCCAACTGATTTTGGAAGGGATAAGAATTCATTCCATGACAAATTTCAGAACACTTTGTTTTCCATATTGGATTCCAAAAACTCTTTGTCTAAAGTTTAGCTTAATGTTAAATGTAGTTAAGTTGCAGCTCAAACGAGAATTAATTACTGGCTTTAGCAACTAAATATAATGCATTTGTATTGATACTTTAGACAAGAAGATAGCTGAATACATATGAAACCCACTGTTTCTGCAATTTGGGAATGAATCAGTAGGAGGACTGAACAAAGAAAGATAGTACAGTCAGTCTTCACATGACAGAACAAATGGAAATTCCTGTCGCTACCCGAATACTGTGCAACATGAATCACAAGAGAGAAAATAAATAAGAAAGACAAAAGAAAAGAGAGGCAGTAACACAGAGAGCTACATGTACAACTGAAGAAATGAAAGGAAATAGAGAACCAAGTATCACACCAGTGTAATGAGAGAAAAGAAATTATCCATAGAATCTGCAGAAAGATTCAAAATATACCAACAGCTTTGACTTCACTACAGAAGCAAAACCTCAGCCTTTGTTCATATTGTGTAAAGTTTCCAGCACTCTATAATGTCTCTCACAGCCATTTGCAGAACATGGAAATTACTGTATTTTGTAATTTTTAAAATCCCCCAATATATGGGACTTATCAGCTATTTGTCTGTGGAAACCCAAACACATCAATGTTTTCTTTTTCCCCCTAGTGAACTTTATATTCTTTACAAGGCACTAATCTGAGAGCAGCGTGCTGTTTATAAACTGAAGGACCTAGCACATTCTACCAGCATGCCTAAAATCTGGAGCTGGAGGAATTAATTCTAATGCAAATGAGGGTAGGGTTTCCCTGTGTAGTGAAGTCCTTATTGAATCTGCCGAGACTGACAACCCGGTTGCTACATGTCCAGCTAGGCAAGTGGCAGAGATAAGCAAAAGTCAAAAAAACCCCCAAACCTGTTAGCTGCGTAGCTGTTCTTCTCAATGCACTTAGAGTCTAATTATCAGGATGTGAAATGCTCTGCAGTTCAGTCAGCACAGTCATCTTTAGAAGTATGCAATGCTGCCTGCATTTCACTTCAGATATCAGAATGAATATGAAGATTTTTTTTTCAGGTAAGCTTCCCGAAAGACTCAATATCAGATACCTGTTGCTATAAATGAAAGCAGTAAGAGGCTGACCCCTTATGAAAATAGCAATGAGCCAATAGTGCATGTGAAACTCCTGCCCCAAACATGCAGTGAGGCATAATCCCTATGTGGGGATTTTGTGACCTTGCAGCAGATTTGATTTCTCAGCTTCCTTCAATACACTGAACTTCAGCACTGGCTCTCACAACAAAGTGGGTATGTGTTAGCTTTCACCCCAAGCTGGATGCAGGCATTCAATCCTGTGAATCAGATGTGCTGTGGACTCTGCCTTGTCACATGAGAAAGAAGGGCTGACATCATTAGGATTGTACTTCTTAGCACGGCAGTGTTTGCAGGAGTGTCTGTGGCTGCAAAGTTGCATTGGCCTCTTTTCAGCCTGCAAGCTGATGTGGTTGACAGATCACAAATAAAACTGCTGACTCAGGCATGTGGGATCCTGGTGCAGGACTGGAGCTGTGCTACAAAAGGTTGGTCTTGGTACCTCTCTGCAGAGGGTGTGATATGGGAATGACAGAGGAGAGGATCATGCTCAGTCTATGAGATTTCATGTAAAAGTCTCAAGAAAAGAGCAATTTTCCTGTAGTTTTTCTATTTTCCTGTAGTTTTTCTTTATTATTTCTCTCCTTTTCTAGTTTTTTTCGTTTCTTTTCCCCTACAACATTTTACGTTTTTTCCTGTAATATTTCTCCTCTGCTATCTAACTTTCCCACAGTTTTCAAAAACAATAGGATCGTGAGTCAAAATTAGAAGGATGCAATTAACAACTAGTTATTCTGGCTGTCCAAGAAAAATAGAATACTACACAGTTGGAACTCAGAATAATTAAAGGCCTATTAAATAAAATGTTCTTATTTGAAAGCTAGTTGCTCTAACGATGGGTTCTTTCCCAACAGAAAAACACACTGAGATGCAAGAAATCTTGGAAAACAGAATTACCTCACCAAAAATATATTCTGAAAAAGATGCAATGGTTAGTGACAATGGTTAGTCTCTTACTATTGCAGTCAAAAGGGAAAACTATGTGAAAAAAGCAGGCAAGAAAGTTACATCAAGTACTTAGGACTGAAGAGTAAGGAATTAAGTGCCTGGATAAGAAAATTACAATGACCTGTTCATAACCATCAAATTTTTAATATGATTCATATAAAGTTAGATTTCACAATTCAAATTTGATTTGTAGTCACAAGCATTTTGTCCATTTGAGAATAGAGTGCAAAAGAAAAAGGAAGACTGCGAAGGACAGCCTTGATTTCATCTGGTACTGGATCAAGCTCCTAATTTTTTCCTGCATTTATCAACATGATATGGGGAATAAAAATATTGTCTATGTGTGTTCTGTGGAATTTAGGTGACTAAATCTGTTGGGGAAAAAGAGTTAATTCTCTTCCTTGCTATATTGCTTATTAGTTTTATGACTTTGCAGATGCCTGTAGCAGCACCCTTATCAGATTAACTGCATACTGTACTGTGTGTGCTCTCAAGAGAGAATAGTGAAGTAAGGCTTTGAGGAGGTGTTAAACTGTGCTGCTACAGGAATGGAGAAAGCCACAGTGAGGTGACTGAGGCACCTGCAAAGAGTACCATGGACTCAAATCTATGGCCAGTCTCATGACAACCTCTCAGTAGAAACTGTCAGTCCTGTTTGTGCTTCTTTCCTATAGGGACAGCAAATTTATGGCCCTTCACAGCTGCACTTTCACATTTGGTATTCATTTGCATTAAAGGAAATGTCTTATTCCTCTCACTGAACCATGATACAAGGATAGCCTCTTATAATTAATCTTCCTTTCCTT
>VZRN01003024.1:1393990-1412176 GCA_013397935.1 Dasyornis broadbenti
TTTTTTTTAGCAAATATATACTCTTAATTCAAACATTGTAGTTATCCTTACACGAAATATTTGATGGTACTGGTAATTCTGTGCTGTAAATGACCATATTTCTAAATTAAAGTAGTGGATTTACTATGAATTATCTGTGACAAAGCAATTCCCTTTTCAGAGAGTGGTTTCATGGTGAGAGGCGAAGTGTTAAATACCATCCCCAATGCATAGAAGGATGCTTAGTACTAACAAGCTTAAAAAGAAAGGTTGTGCAGTGTAATCTCTGAGACAAATGGCATATTTGACAGAGTGAGTTTAAATTGCTATGTCTTACTGGCAGTGTAAAATCACAAAGAGCAGTGCTTTCAAATGATTCTTTGGCACATGCATATAGTATTTCAAAAAGTATTATCCTTAGAACTCCTTATTCAAAAGTATGTGTAAAAACCAAGTCTGACTGTTCAGAGAAAAAGTAATTCCATCACATTGTTTTCACAGAATTATTGTTTACTCATTGGAAGACAGAAAATATCTTTTAAAATCCGATAAGGCACTATGTAGGTAGTCATTTCTCATCTATGAACAGTTATTGTATTGGGGTAATTTCAATTTACAGTCTTATCTGAAATACTTTCCACTACCGCTTTCTACATTTTGAAGTGACATCCTTTCCGATCCTTTTAATTTGTCAAAGTAGTTGTAGGATTTGCCTTTAGTTCAAACAAAAACTTCATTACTGGCTAAAACTGAGTCTTTGTTTTCCATGCATCACAGAAACAAAATGAACGGTTCTGATAAAAATACACTGATTCAAATGTTAAGGTAGGGAGAAATAAATATGATACACAAAAGAATTCTTCAAGTCTCTTTGCCTTTGCTAGCATGAATATAGAATAGATTTTAGTACTGTCCAGCAGTACTGAAGAGAGAGAGAGGTATGCAGAACAGGTATGCTTCCCATTCCTGTTTGGATGTGTATATAGATAGTACAGTTTTGGTTAACTGATTTTACAGAGAGCTGGAACTTTGTAGTGTCCCCAAGAATCCATCAAAGCCTCTTTTTAGTACTTGTTTATATCAGAATAATTGTATACATCATCAAGGCATCAAGTTTGAAAATACTGCAGTAGTGTCTCCGATTTTTAATTTTAGAAAGTATCCCAGGAATCAGCTACAGATATTACAAAAAGAAAAAATAGCCTTTGGCAGGATGACTTAAAGTCTAAACTCTAGATAATCTGTGACTTGAACATAAAATTGAATTTTCAAAACTGAAGATCTACAGCTTGTATTGTCTGTGCAGCTGTTAATGGTACCAAATCATGAGTTCATTACAACTTTATGATAAATTGTCTGATAGATGGTAGATTGAAGGAACACTGAATCATCATAAGGAAAACTGATTTCAACCACATAGCGTGAATGGTCAATGAGGGATCTTAAATAACATGTGAATAATTTGTACTTTATTGAGTTTCAGTGGATAGGATAATATCATTCTTATAAAACACAGAGGGGCAAAGCTTTGTAAAATAAAACATTGTACTTTGTAAAAGAAGGCAATACCTGGCTTTTAGAGTAAAGCAAGCTGCCACCATAACTGTTCTGTCTCCTTCTTGGCATAAAGCCATTGTCATAGACAGAAATTTCCTTGTAGATCACAACGCTATGGATTGAAGGAGCAGACACAGGCAGAGGGCACAATGGGGATGACATACAGCATGTTCCCCTTGCTCTTCCTGGGTTTTCCCCCAGCCTTAGAAATCTTGCTCAGACTTACAGGCAGAACAAAAAGAGAAACGCAATTATGCAGGACAAAAGACATAGTTGAGTTTATCTGCAAGAATGTCCTTGATTTCTTTCTAATTCTCCAAAATTTACAATCTCTGTGTGCTGGCAGAGAAAGATGACACCACATGGTTTATTGAAACCACATGTGAAATCTCAGAAAAGGCTCTTCTCTTTGTAAAATTTTCTGTTAATAAGAAAGGACTAGATCCCTGTTTTAATCTCCAAGTATTTGTATTTCTCCAAGTAATTATGGTTATATTGTTTTAGAATTCTGAATTACTTGAAGGTGTTCTCTAAATGTTGATTTCCTTTTACTGGTATGATAGGATACATTTTGAAACAATATGATCAAAGATACAAGGCTTCTTAAGGTGAAATAGCTTTGAAAGATCATCATAAACAGACCCCTGGAAGGTAAATCTACATGGAAATTATTTAGTCAGATTAAGATGCAGAATTTAAGATGGCTCTAATTATTTCTGGTAGGAGGATGACAAATACAAGGGCAGAGATGAATAAGAGTTCATTAATCTATATTCTCCATGCCTTTTAGTTTGGTTGTTTATTGGTTTTTTTGCACTCAAAAGTAAGTAAGTTCAGGAAACTTTGTTTTGAGTCTGATATTTAGCTATACTAAGTATTCTCTTACTTGGGAAAATCAGTTACACACTGTTAAGGAATCTGTAGTCTAGCTCTAATGAATTTTTTAATTTCGCAGGATTTTGCTTGCATTTGTCATGTTTAAATATTTTATGTATAAATATTTAAAGGATCATTTGGAGGTGACACCACTAAGGTAGATAATGACTGTAGAGCTTAGACTCTGACTAAACTGTTAGATCCATGCTAAGAGAAACACCAGGAAGCCTCTTACTTCAGGTGACCTCGGGCAGATATAGAGTCATAGACAGGTATTTTAGGCATACTCCAAAGCAGTTCTTTATGCAAGGCAAGTCTTAGTCTCATGAAAGAAATCCTTTTGCCATTATTTCGTCTGCATCCTGTCATCATAACTAAAAAAAATATTTTCATGGGAATTTCTTAATTCCCTACAATTCAACACTAAACAGTAGTTCCTCTTTTAAGGGAGTTCTTAGATGACAGCAAATACTACTGCTACACAGAAGAGATTTGAGCTAGCTTAAGTGGATGAAATCCCAGTTATTAAGAAATGAAAATTTCAAAAATACTGAGGAAAAATGTGTTATCATATGCAATATTAAGATGGACTTACTTTTTTTAACATTTTAACAAATAATTTTGACTTTTTTTTCATCTAGACAGTCCATGTTTGGAAGAATTCACTTCACATCATGGAAAACAAATTATACATTTGCAATTAATGGTTTTAAACATTTTAATTTCACTGAGGCTTAGGAGGCAAGAAGAAGTACACAGAGGAGAAACAGTTTGGGGAAAAGAGTTGGAACTCACAAAACCAGCAATGGATAGAGAGATGAAGTTGAGAATTTGAGCTGTGATGATAAGCAGCTTTTTAAAGATGCCCTCTGCTTGGGCTTTGTAGCTAAAGATAGAGGCCTGGTCATCTTCCCTGCCAGCCCGTTACAATGGTGTGCATCGTTACAGTGCAGTTGACACCTGACTGTTGACATCCACCTTGTTGCCCCTGCAGGACTGAAGGGCTTTTGCAGCTCGTCTATAATATGCTTAAATCTCCATAGAAACTTAAGTATTATCATTAAACATCCTAGACAGTTAAACAGTACACGCATTAAATGAGGTATAAATACTCAGAATCTGCATATGAAAGATTCTTGGGCAATTTTAAAACTAAAATCAGTACAGATTTGGAACACTGTCACAAAGTTTGGGCTTTTCTAGCTTCCCAGACAACAAAGTTGTCTTCTCTTTCCACAAGTACAAGGTTTTGGAAATGCTGGTTCACACCAAAACCTATTAATATCTTTCTCCAAATTACATCATGTGTTAGAAACTAGAAACCACATTTATTGCATCTTGGGACAATATTTTAAAAATATCTACACACCCTCTGCCAACAAGTAAGAAAGAGACTTACATCTGAACGAGTACATTATTAAAACTAGAAAAGTAACCCAATTTCTCCTTTACTGTCCAAAATCCCACTTGGTTTCCTCTAGGATCAACACATCATGCACTATTACCCAAGTGATGTCTTTCCTGATTAATACAGGGAGCTATTCACACTGTTAAAGAAAGAATGCTTTAGGCCACAGAAGAAACACAAATCATTTAAAGCTCCCTCTGCACAGGCAAAGGGAAAGAAAATGGAGAAGGGCTACAAGAATCTAACTTGGTGCTGCATTTCTGTTTCTTAGTAGGGACTGTTGTATCTCGCAGTTTTTTAAGAGACGCTGAAGTAGCAAAACCTGCCAGAGGAGAGGTTTCTAGGGGTGGATTTACGGCACTGGACAACCTGCAGTCTTTTGTGCTGTAATTGCAGTCACAGAAGTGTCCTGGTTTCCCTTTTATTGATATTTGTTTTGGTCATTCCACAACAGTCTATTGCAAAACCACTGGTTGGTGGTGCACTGGTGCCAAGATTTGATAACTTATTTCAAAACTCTGGCTTATTTGAGTTCATACTAGCAGCAGGATTTGATAACTGACTTCGAAGTAGCATGAAATAGTACCATCTGGCCATTAGCATTTCCAAGGCAAGCACAGTGCATTAAGCCCAGGGAAGGCTGTAGGTCACCAATGTGCTCTACTTTTGACAAATCTTCATGGGCTGTTTCTCTGAGATTGAATTTGTACTTTTATTTCCTCCCATGGAAGCCTACTTATTTTTCATTGATTTCCATTAAAGTAAGGAGAGCACTGATCCAGAAACAGTTCATGAATTGCATTATCCAGTTTAATTAGAGGGAACAGAAAGTTTCTCCACAGACAGAATAGTCAGCATTCAGCCTAAAACGCAACTCTGGACGTAATGGCTGAGGCTAGCAATGAAATGAAGTCACAGCCAGTGCCAATTACCCCTTCCACTCATTATGCAGCACATTAAGAATGATGCTACAGCATGTTCTCTGTTTTAATATTTAGTACCATAAAGTAAATATGTACGTTTAAATTTCTTTCTCAATTCTAAACCATGGCAGAAACAGTCCAATGGTGAATTTGTTCGAATTATGTATTAAATCAAATTCTTGTTTTGCTTTTTCTAGCTATCTCTAACTACTTTGCTATCAAGCCAATTAAACATTCATAGTAACAAAAAGTTAATAGTTTGTATACACTGTTGCTACCTTGCTGCTGCAATAATTTTATGGACAGGATGTGAAATATTAAAAGTTCACCGATAAACGTGTACTTGGGAGAACATAAAGATGTGCATCAGCTGAGTCCTGTGCCAGGGAAATTAAGGGGGAAAGAGCACACAGCAGCTTTCCCAGACCATGTAAGCTTAACTTCTGTGTTGTAACATGATGATACTCAAATCCTTGCAAGAGATTAAATGGTATTGGGTACATTCTTAGATTCTGGCAATAAATACCTTGTGTCGTATTCTCTCAGTGCAGACAAATGTTCAGAGAGGACAAGGTTAATACAGTAAGAGCATTCCAGGAAATGTCATTGTTCTGCTTCCCCATGTTTCACCATACACTGTTATAAAATTAAAAAGAAAAATATTAAGAGATTGAAAATACCCTATAAAACTTGAATTTTGGCTTGAAATGGTGGAAAAACTACTTTATGATTAGAGTATGACAGCATGGCCAAGCCAACAGTTAGGTCTTCAGAGCTATCCAAAATTTCCTGTTAACTTTTTTTTTTACTTCTTTGGCTTGAAGGACAGCTTAGCCTCAACAGACCACACCTTGAGTATTGGGTCACATACCACACCAACTGTTGAATAACAACGAGCATTTACTAACCTTTGTTTTTTATATTTCATACCTGCAGAACCCCTAAAGCGTACTTTGGATTCAATGTTGGAGTTTCAGTTTCTTACCGTTGTAATGGAAACTTCATTTCATAGAAAGGAATGAAATGTCAAAAATCTCAGCATGTACTTTCCCCCTGGATCTGATCAATAGACTCTGGCAGTGGGATATAGAAACTAAATTCTGTTCAGCAGAAGGGAGAATTTCTGACTGCTCCTCTACAAGGAAAACTAAAATAAACCTAGTTGCAACTGTGGTACACCATCTTAGCTAGCTAAAAGTACCTCATTTTGGCAATACAGGCTTGTACTGAGGCCACTTCCAGTTTTGGACTATGCTTGTTTGGATTGTCTCTTCCATGAGAGAACTGAGCTGCAAAATTTTCTAGTAGTTAATCATCTTTGATAAACACATCAAAATTACTGAGGGAGCTACATCACATGCTGTAAGTAAAGACAAAAAAATACACAGGATTTTGTGGATTCTTCCAACAGGAATTACTAAAGCATTTTAGAGCTGAAAACTACCAGTGAAGGTACTTTCTATGCCTGTGTAATGGCAACACCTGGAGCATTAAAGAAAT
Source organism: Dasyornis broadbenti (assembly GCA_013397935.1). Lineage (NCBI taxonomy): Eukaryota > Metazoa > Chordata > Aves > Passeriformes > Dasyornithidae > Dasyornis > Dasyornis broadbenti. The sequence continues at coordinate 1,400,234 of VZRN01003024.1, forward strand.
ATTACCACATAGATTTTCAAATTTTGAGTTTTGTTCTGAAAGGTTTACTAGTTAAAAGTAGGCTGCAGCTTGCATCAATTCACCAAGACAAAGGTAGTAGTTTAGGCAAGCTCATTGTGAGCTGACCACCTGCATTATGGGCTCCCACTCAGATTCTTATCCCACATAAAGTTTTCTGCAGCAGATGCAGAGTCATGCACAGTCAGTGTTTGAGTTGTCAAAAATAAAGTTACTTTAGCTGCAATTCAGAGTAGACAGATGGACATGAGAGGTCATGGGCAGGATAAAATGAAATAGCTAGTGCGTAGATAGCCTTGCATTATCTTGATTGTTAGATAGTAAGCATGTAATTTTAAAACAACATTGGCATGGCTTAAAAAGCTATACTCAAATCCAGCACAGTGATCTCCTTTGTTCTGCAAACTGACCAGAGGAGTCAGTGACAGCAGGGAAGTAACATCTCTCTGCATGGAGAGAATTTATGGTTGAAAGTATGGTGGCACAAACAAAGCCATCAAAAACTTTCCCATTAAATGCAATGCTGGTGCCTCTGTTCTGTTCCAGGACAATATACTGCAGTTCTCCCCTCTACTGATCCACTACCTCCAGCGTGTGTGGTCTAGGACCAGGAGAGGAGCTGCATGACATGCTACCACCATGGCCAAGGAACATGGAACTGGGTGGGAGGTGGAAAGCTTGAGTCTGTGCTAAATGAATGAGGCCTGGCAGACAATCTTATCGAAGTAAAATGAAGTAGAATGGATGGATTAAAAAGGAAATTTTTCCTAGCACATATTCTGTGTAGAAATAGTAAAAAAAAAAAAAACTAGCTTTTAACCTTTTCAAATACAAATTGCTTACATGTAGAATATACAGTATGTGCTTAGTATTCATGTAAGATTTTTGCTGGTGAAAAGTTTTTCTTTTACATTGATAACACTTTCTTAATTTGGATGTAAATCTAGCTTTATATCTTTTCAAAGAGAAAAACATAGTTCATTTATGTGATTATTCTCCCTATAAATCATATAATATACGCTGAGAATATGCTGGGAGTGGGGGAAACTATTCTCTCTTTTCCTTTGTGCACTATAATATATCAGTTTCTGTGGCAATAATTTAAACTCCTAAATGTTGTTAATTAAATCCTCTATTATTATAATTCTGGGAAAGAGATATTTTAAATATGTAGCTTCTGAAACATATGGGCTTGGGAAATGTTAAAAACGTGGCACTGAATTCTTTGAAGAAGCTATATTAAAAAAGAATATTATGCATGAATTTTGCATGTGGGATTATTTTTTTTTTTATATAAATGCTCCCAGTATGAAGTTTTTTTTCTTAAATGTGGTGGGATTCTCATAAATAAAAGGTCTCCAAAACTAGCCAGTCTTGCCATCACAAATATACCCTTGTCTTAGTTATTCAGCTGAAATTTGTACTTCAAGCACCGGACATCTACAGGCAGTGTAAGTAAAGCAGTTATCTAAGCACAGGTAGGTCTGACAGGCCCATGTGCACGGCTCAGATTCACAGAGTGCTGCTGGGGACAGGCAGCTGAGCCCAGCACAGTAAGGCTTTGAAGGGTTAAGAGGCACCTTAGGTCTGCACCTAGAGCATCGTGGTTGCATGCTCAAGTTTAATCAATAATCAGAGTCAGGTGAAGAAGTTGGTAACAGAGAATCAGACAAGCTCTTGATTTTCATTTGCTTCCTTCTGCTGCATGTGGTACAAGTCTCTTTCTCGGTCACTTGAGCACTTTTACCAGCTAGCATTCCTTCTGTTCTTTCTGTAGGACAAATTGATGTCACACAATGTCTTCTGCTCTTTTCTAATGCCACATAAAAGTTTTGAAGGATTTCTGTGTTTTCACTAAGTATAAAAGTTTTTTAATAACTAAGTATCTCTAGTGAGAGATATTTCTCTTTGATGGTGTACAGGAAGATTAAAAAGAAAAAAGACCAACTCTTCCCGGGGATTACTCTTGGCAATGCCATTAGGTAATTGTCTGAAGTCCAGAGGAAATTATTTTCTTTAGCTTGATAGTCCCACGAATTACAAGAATTAGGTATTCTTGTGGAATTCGGAACATAGTTGAGTGAAAATCAGATCTGCTATCCAATCTAGAAATGTATGTAGGTCAAAACTTAGTCTTCTTCCTAGCTATTGCATTTTCTGTACTGCATCATAATTGGTTCCTTAATTTGAGGCCATAAAGGCTGACGCTGCTGCAATACCGGGCATAGATAAGCACCTTCTCTCAAAAGAAATACATGTTCTGGTATTTTGATGGCATTCCTTATAATGTAACTTCTTCACAAATGTCTAGTTTATATATAAAAATTTTATAAATTGGTTATATTTATTTTCCTCCAGAAGATTTTCTCAGCAATGTCTAAATGTATTTCTACTTAATAATAAGCTGACTTAGTTTTCTACCAGAAAAAATATGGTATGGTGAGGCATACTAATAAGCATAGCTGTATGTTCCTTTCTTACATATGGCCTTTTTGCAAATGTGTTAAAGAATATACTTTTGAATATTCTTATGAGAAGTTAAAAATATCACTTGTGACATTATGGTTCAAGCATGCACAGTGTTGTAAGAACCAGCTAGTATGTTTTTCTTACAAAAATACTAGAAATTTTATAAGAGAATGAGAGGATACAGAAAGAAATTTTTCCAGTAAACCAACAAAAGTCCCTTTGTCAGATTCCTCTGTGAATTGCAAATATATTGCACAGAGAGCAGAACTGGCTATTGCAAAATCCCAGGTAATTTCAAAAAATCACTGTAACACCAGTAACTGACAATATTCCAAAATGCTATTTTGAAAAGCTGAAGACCAAAATTTATATCCCTGAAATAGAGGAATAGAAGAGTAGACAGATTACATATTTCTAGTTGTGTTGTGGCTGCAGGGTTGCAGCTGGTAGGCCTGGAAATAAACCTTACAAACTCTTTTTCACCCCCACTATATATATCCACCATTAGAAAGCCCATCTATAATATGTAACTGGCAACCCAGTAGTCCTCCTACCTTTAGTGTAACTGTTTTATGAGCAGAAACACGCCATCTAATCATCACACACACTCGGAACTGTATCACAAAGCTGCCATTACAATGGAATGTCTTCTTTTTACCAACTTCCCAACTGGTTGTCTAATGCTTCAGGAAAGGAAAAGACCCAGCTGATCAACCAGATTCTGAGTGAGAAAATGCCTGACTGAATTTTAAAGTTTGTTCATTGCCAGTTAGAAACTCATAATATCTGATTCAACAGTAATGGATACCGGGCCTGGAGAGACAGTAAAGAATTAACTCCTCTGAATCTAGTCAAGGATAGAGACTGGGGCTTTATCTTACATTAATTCTACTGTACATGTTCCATCGTATGCCAAGCATGATGGAAAATAAAAGAAAAACAAGATTATTTTGTGTAAGGTCTTCTAAATACAGAAAAGAACTAAATGCTGTTTTATCTAATTGTTGAAGACACTGCTAAAAGATAATGATTAACCAATGGTGAGAGCAATAGAAAGTAGGTTAATCATCTAGAGCTCACGCAAACCCTTTTAGCCTCTAGTTAGACTTTTCCCTAAGGTATCAACATAATTTGAATTTCAAAAAAGAGCTTAACAGAATATAGTTCTTTCTTTTTTGTTAAATGTGGACTTGGACCATAAAAAATCAACTTTACCTTTTCTAAATTTCTGTGTAATCATCTGATCTGAGCTAGTAGCTTAAAACTGAGTAATATGAATATTTCCCATTAGCTCCAGAGAAGGCAGCGGTAAAGCTCCCACCAAGTTTTTTAGTCCTTAGTCCAAGATACTAAGTACTTGGAAATTCTCATGAAGCTAGATAATCCCTGCTAAATGAGAAAGGTTTTACACTATGCTACGTTACATGTCTGTGCTCTCCATTCCATGGGGATACAAATCCGTACTCCATCAGTGAAGTCAATGTAGCTAATTTATACCACCTGGGCATCTGACACAAACACAAAAAAATAGCTGAAAGATGATTTCCCAATGTAATATTCAAAAAAATGAAAAGCAAATCTAAGAGGAAAAACCCCATAATTCAACCAATGACCATGTGTATAAAAAACCAGCATTTGTTTTCATTTCCTTTTTAATTTTAGATTTTAAAAATTCCAAAACTCAGTTTTGCCTTTCACACTGTTAATAAAAAGTGTTACTGTAGTACTGAGGAGCAGAAATTTAGTGAGACTATATTAAATCAAATTGATTTTAGGCAGCCATCAGGGATATTCACAGCAAGGAGAAGTGACCTTAAAAATACTGAGCTCTTGCATTGTATTTGTAGGATGTGTCATTGTTCTCTCTCAACTCCCACTCCCCAGATTTAAAAATCTAAATTTTGCATTGCTGAGAACATTACAGCCGTCATTTAGAAATGAGAAAGAGCCTATGTATTAAAAAAAAAAAAAAAAAAGTTATTTCTAAGTCTAGCATGGTTGATTTTACTAAATTTTCATGGTTTCAAAAATGACTGGGTTTGTAAATTTTATAGTAGTAAAGAAGGTAACGAATTCTCATGACTGACTATGCTGCTTGAGCCAAAAAAAGTTGTCTTGTAACTTCTGTTTCTCAAAATTAAACAAAAACTGACAAAGAACCCTAATAACAATTGAACAAGTCCCACTCCTATACTTCTATTGAAAGAAAATTGCTAGAAAAAAAAGCTTGCCTATTAAGTTCCTCCATCAAAATGTATTAGTAATTCAGAGGGCTTTTGATCTACTAAGCACTAACTGCTGTGCCTTCCTAAAGTCATGCATAAACAAGTTACTTAGCTGTTGAAGGTTCTGAATATAGTCCATAAAGGACTGGGTATTTTAACAGTATAAAAGAGATGCTAGATAGATAATTTTGTATGTATTAAAGGCAGTGTTAGAGATTTATCCTTCTTTTAGGAGAACAGAGGCAAAGTAAGCAATTCTGGCAGGAAAACACTTGAACATCACAAAGATTAGAACATCCCTTATACACATGGCAGTTACTGGCTTTACAGATTTTTGTTGTTGTTGTTGTTTTGTTTGGGGTTCTTTAGTTTTTACTAGACGTAGATCAGCATTCAGCTCCTCAGCACATGTTTTGAATTCTGCATTTCTGGGAGCCTTACTCTATTTTTTTTCACAGGAATTTCTTTGACTTTTTTTCTCCCTTTTAAAGCTGAGCTTCTTTACATGTTTCAGGCTACACTGTCTTAAATAAGTCTTGATTTTATACTTGTGTTTTTGGAGGTGATGGGGAGAAATACAGGTGACTAGAGAAGCTTACATACATTGTTATACATTGGCAGATTTGCAAAAATCTTCCTGTTTAATCTTAATACTATTTTTCTAGGCATTTCTCTGATTGAACTGATATCTAAGTAAAAATTATCAAACCCATTTCCCTTTAAGCTTTACTTCCAGTTTAAAAGCTCAGTCCCTATAAGGCACTCTGCACTTCAAAGATGGTGGATCAGACACATAGCTATGGCATGTGTAACCTTGAAATTCACAATATTCTGTATATTAGATTGATATTTGCCCAATTTTCTAGAACAATGACAGACCCATACTGATAATGTCCTTCTGTTGATTGACCCTGCTTTTTTTTTTTGTCGTAGCTCAAGACATATACCTCCATCGCTGATTCTTTTCACATCTGTAATTTAGAAAAGATTCATTCTTTTCCCTTTGTGAAAGGAAATATAATTGCCATATATTCTCAAGAGCCCAAATTGACTTCTGATTTTGTGCTTCCTTCAAATTACACTTTTTTAAAGAAGTAAAGGAAGGGGGAAAATCAAACAAGCCAATTTGGATTTTATGAATAAAGCTGCAAACCCCAGATTCTCCATACACAGATGAAAATTATTTGCTTATACAATACTTCTAAAAGTAATATGGGATGCATGTATTTCTTTCTAGAAATTGAATCATCTTGGACCTGATATGAATTTTGGAAGAATGGTACATTAAACTAGATTTATTTATGTAATGTCATTGAAAAGCTTCATGTTGAAAATTCAAATCACCAAGTAAATCACGACAAAATTGTGACAGTTGACCAAAAACTATTGTTATTTTCTTTTGACTGTTTAGGTATTTTCATACACTGCAGATCTCTCATTCTTTCTCGTAAGAGCTGGGAATCACAGAGTCAGGAATGTATCTCTTACCATTGCACAAATTTTGGAAGTCTCATGGTCTCCATTTTATAAAAGAGGGCGAAAAGTCCAGAAGCCATGAAAGGAATCTGAATTTTCCTGAGTCCTACTCACTAGCCTAACTCTTACATTCTAGACCTAATGGCTCACCATGTCTTTGTCACTTTGAGACTGCTAACTCAGTTTGAAACTACATATATCTACTTATTCAGTGCTGTTAGGTGACATGAAACATTATGTTTGTGATAACCAGTTCTCTTCCAAATAAGGTGGAACTTTCGAAATTTCAGTGTGACCTGAATACGTGTTTTTAAAACCAGTTTTGCTAAAAGCCAAATAATTGATCAGGTTAGTCACATGTGTCAATAGCCATCTCAAAGAGTTTCCAGAGAAAAGAATCTCTTAATTAAGTGGGTATGACCTTAGTTTGAAATTAAACTTCTTGACAATATTTTTTGGTCTTCCAAAGATCAAAGACCCCAGCAGAGGGTTTGGTAGTCTCTGAACTGTGCCTGAAGGTTTGGTCTAAGCTTTCAACTCTTCTGCCCATTGCAACTAGTTGCTCTGTCCTATCCTGCACCATTATAAAATAATTATAATTTACTACTCACAACAATAAAGATCAGTAGCATTTAGGCCAGTCCTTCTGTCAGGAGGACTGGAGGCAAGGGAACAGCAGAAGGTAAGAGTGTAAGACTATTCATGTGCTGCAGTTCTGACTCAAACCACATATGCCAAAGGGAAGATTCAGTTTCATGGGCCTTTCTACTTTGATAATTCAGCAGCAAACAACTTACTGATCCCGATAAACCTGCTTTCAAACTCCTATCTGGCTGTGCTGCTCACAGAAGGAGCAAGCAGAGAGAAGAAACAAAGCACTGCTCTTCCCCTCTTCTCTAGCTTACATACATTGGAGTCTTCACACTCTCCAAACTTTCTCTGAAACCTCCAGTTCCTCTCCTGTAACATTCACAGTGGTATTCCTCTGCTAATCGATTCCTGTGTAACACACTCCAAAACATGCTTTGTCACATGGAACCAGGGAGAGGAGGTATTTTGCATAAGGACAGTTAAATCAGAGAGGTATCCTGAAAGTAAGTTTAGGACATAATGTGGAAGTTTGAACAATACATCATGTAGGACATGAGAGGAACAAAGGAACCAGCAAAGAGGGAGCCTGAGGCTCATATTACCAGTGTAAAATTCATCCAGTTCAAAAGCATACACCAACAGCAACTGGAAATACAGGCACAGTTAACTTCTTACCCTACTAATCCTCATTCTACATACTTGTTTATCCATAGCCCATTCAGCCTTCAGCAGCAGAGATGTCTGAGATTTGTAATGTGAAGTTTCATGGATGCATGAATACTTGAGCTTTAATTATTTTATCCAAACAGGTTTGTTCTACTTTAATCCTAATATAACTACATTTCAAACGATACATCTTTAGAAAGCACTGAGGGGGAAAATAGGTACCAAATTAAATCTTATTAACTACATGCAAAATGAAAAAAACAAAAAATCCAACTGAATAGAGCAGCACATGAGGGTAGTTATAAAGCATGGGAAAAAAATCATAATTATTTAAGTCAATCTCTGTGCCTATCTAGAATTCCTACCAGCAGGCAACTATATTAGTAAAAGGTACTGGTAGACTCAAATACTTAGTAATAATTAATATAAGATAATAAAAGACATTTCAAAATAAAAATGAATCAAGAAAAGACTTTTTAAAAAAAGTATAAGGCAGCATAATGAGCAAAAAGTTATGGAATAAGACCCTCTAAATTTAACACCAGTTTTTAATCAGAGGCTGAAATACAAAATAATACAATTGAGATGGTTTTGCAATTAGCAATTGATCTGCTGTATATATGAAAAACATTCAGAGCAAAAAAAAATATAGCCTGTTGTACTACACTGTAATGAGCAGATAAATTAAATAAAGTAAGACCTGTGTTAAAGCCCATGTATAACAAGGAATTTCCCATCTCCGGCAGCTAACTAATATGATCAGTTTTCATATCAAGCTACAGTATTTCTGGAGCACTGATTTTTCATCAGGACAGAATCCATAAGACTACAAGAGTGAAGAGGCACAGAATGAGCCCTCTTTTTTATACAAAGGATTATAAAAGGAATCCAAAAAATTGGAAATTTTAAGTAGATTTAATTGTTCAGTTGAGTTAAAAGATACTAAAAGATACTAAAAATTGGAAATTTTAAGTAGATTTAATTGTTCAGTTGAGTTAAAAGATACTAAAAATACTAAAAATAAGCAACTACTTTTTTTCAACTGACAAAGCATCAGATGTTATTTATTCTTTCACCCAGCAAACAGAGACCAGTTGTTTGGATGTCAGCTGTTGAAAAAATCATTGTGTGGAAGTTAAAATGCTCACTGGAAAAGCACAGTTCAATTAAGCATAGTCTGCACAGATCAGTCAGAGAAGGTCACACTTTACTGACACGCAGGAGTACTGTGAAGACGTTACTGCCATCACTGATGAAAAGAATTCAGTAGATTTATGATACCCTGATTTGACAATGCCCTTCCCTCAGAAATTAATGACTACAGGACAGGGCTAGGACATAGAGAGTAAATGAACGTGTTAGTTAAAAAGAAGAGCTGGAAAAATTACATTTGAAAGCTTGGGGTTTTTTTCAATGTTTCAGAGAGGAATTATTAGGTCTAAATCACACTTCTAGTACACCCATATTATTAGGTTTGGGACAAGGATGCTGATTCCTTTTAAAGGGCAACTGAATGTCAGGGAGATTACATTATCCAGAAGAATTAGTAGGTGACCAAGTTGAGTCTAAACAGAAGTGAACCCATGTAAGAAACAGCACGCACACACCAACAGCGTAGCAACACTGTTCAGAAATGAGCTGTGAAACACCCTGGAGCAGTGCACTTCTTTGCTAAGGGCTAAGGCATCAGGATCTCTCACCATCCAAACTATAAAACACAATGAAAACATAGACCTGCTTCTGTTATGTAAGAAGTCTAATATGGGCCAGCTGGGTAACCACTTACCATGGGAAAATGATGTGTTGTCCCATGCTGAAATATCAGATCTTTACCGAATCTTTGGACAAACTCCGGAATAAATGTATATTTGTATAGATATACAATGTATATGCTGATGTATACCTACATTCAGCAGCTCTTTGAAGGCTGGTCTGGAAGACACAGATGTTTAAAATTGTTTTCATAAACTCTATCAGTGCCTCTAATAGAACAAAAGACTTCTTATATAAATATGAAGCTACCCAATACAACAAAAGCAGATCTAGTACAGAATTTTAAGAATTTCTATTATCACAGGAAAGATGTCACCTTCTGTGAAATGCAGCAAGTTTTCAGAGTAGTTGAAAACTCTGAAGAGCTCTATCAGCTACACATTAGAAGTTCTTTTAAGATTTCCCTGTAATTGAAACTTGTGTTACTAAGTTACATTTTAAAAAATGCTGATTTTTCTCCTAGATGAGAATTGAGATGGTATAAAGTAATCAGAATTACAAACAAGAGCATCAAAGACAAAGTCAAATTGGGCCAGAGAATCAGGAATTACGAGTGCAAGAGATAAAGGGTAACTAAAGGCTGGACAAAACAATTCCTATCCACAATGATGAGACATCACAATATTCTTAGAAGCAATTAAAGGTTCTATTTGGTTTTTTCCTGAACTTTTTTTCCCCCTTGATCTGGTCTGAAGGGAATTGCTTTTTCCTATCTTTGAGGAAAGTGTTTTCTACAAGGTAGACAGTCTGACTCTTCAGGTTCATACATTAAAAGATGCCATGGTCTTTGGAGCTTCGAGCCCCACTGTAGGTACTGTACATGCACAGGGACCTTCCCCAGTGAACTCAAGTGCCCAGACCCCTTACTCTGCTTCACAGCATGTCGTGTGCAAACACTAGCCAGTAGCCTGAGCCCCCTACATCTCTGAAAACTGAGATTTCCAGAGAGCAAGCTGATCTGACTTGGTGACTGAAAGTGTTGTAGAAGCCGAAGGAACTAGAGCAGATGGAGTGACACCCCTATCTGATTATTTCTGAGCAGTGGGAAAGGTGGTTCAGGTATGGGCAAGCACTGCAGTTCATTATCATTTTAACCAAGCCATTTTTATGTAAAGGTTTTAAAACAGAAGCGTGTTACCATGGAAACTGATTGAAGCAAAGACTTACTGTAAATTCTTTTCTAGACAATGATAACAGGACTGACAGGTGGGCTGTAAAAGGAAAATGAGTGCAATACAGAGTAAGGCATGTTGATCTGTTTCCTTTTCCTATAAGTGTTGTCATTTATAGCTCTGCTTTATCTCTGCTATTTTCTACAGTGATATATTGAAAATATTTTAAAAGAAGCTCCCACCTAAATGGACCTTTTATTTTGTCATAATCATGTTTGCAAGGGGATGTACATGCTCTAGAGAAAAGAGCTAAAGGGCAGGGCACTCCCCTTATTTTCCCAAATTATTGTGTCTTGGCAGAACCATCAGGGAGGGACAGCCATCACTCAGAAAACACATTTGCATAAAGTGCCCTTTCCTGCCAGTGTTTATGTTTTGGTGCTGAAATATGCTTTAGGTACATTTACATCCTTGCACAGTGCTCCCCTTGTACACTATGAAAGAAGGTAACAGGAATTTAGTGGTTTTACTGAAGAAATACCCCTTTTCCCTTTCCCATAAATTTTTAAGAATACTTATTTTCTGCAATCCTACTAAAAAAAAAAAAATGTCTCTGTAAATATCTTTCTTAGCCTGATGGATGAGGGTAAGCATAACAGAGATTAGAGCACACAGCCCCCAAAACACAGTGCTAAAGATTTAAGAAGGGAAATTGGCAGAATGAACAGCAGAGTTTGTACCTTTTCCACTTGGAATTGCTAGCTGTCAGCACTGGAAAAGATTTCAGCACATGAATATGCAATTTTTTTTTTTTTTTTTTTTTAATTCTTTGCTGGGTGTTTCTACCTGCTATGCTTAATTTCAGAACCTTGTGTTATCATTAGAGAAAAATAATCTCTTTTGCAATCTAATTTTCTACGAAAAGGAAGACAGGAGAAGGGGGAGATTCATACTTGAATTTGTCCTGATACTATTCTAGCCCAAAGTTTCTTCTTGGTTCTGCCTCCCAGATGGAGCTGTGTTTGTACATGCCCTCCTGACACAAGCCATAAAGCAATTTTCTTCTGGATTTTAAGAGGTTTGCTGTCATCAACAGACATGGTTGGTCCCACTACAGTAGAACCACAACAGACAGCCACCTTTCCCAGCATGTTTGCCTTACAGCTAAAAGTAACAGCAGCAGCTGCTTTTGTTGTCAAAAGTAAATACACTTCTCACCTTCAGTCTCTGCCTTCCTCAGCACTGTGGGGGTGGGGCCATGACAGATGGTTCCTGCTAAGTAATCACAGATAAAATGGTATTTGGTGTATGGCATAAATTTCCAGGCAAATAAGAGTGCTTTTCATTTAATATCATCCCTGTGAAAAGCTGGATACCTTAATAAAATGTGGCATGCTCTAAGGAAACACGTGTTGAAGTGTATGAGGATGAGACTAATGGCAGAGCTCTGTGATAAATGATGCACGAGCCAACTCTTATTGTCATAAGTGAATTCTGATGACTGTGTTTATTATATGTAAAGCTTTTTGGGAATGAGACAAAGGGAAACATGAATCCAAATTCTACTCTTTTAAAGCGAATTACTTTTTTTTTTTTTTTTTTTTTTTTTTTTT
>VZRN01003024.1:1412195-1426503 GCA_013397935.1 Dasyornis broadbenti
TTTTTTTTTTAAAAACGATTTTTTTTTTTTTTTTTTTTTTTTTTTTTTTTTTTAATGACTCTGACTACTGTACAATATTTGGGTGTCTCCAAGCCACAGAAAGCTGCCAGTCCAGGGTCAGTTGTCAGGCACGCTTGTGCAGAGGTTTGTGCAGTACTTGAGACTGGCTACTTAAGGACTCCCTGCATTAAAGGTACAGCCATTTAAAGGAAGCCATTTAAAGTATTTCTATGCTTTTTGTCTTCATTCTGGTACAAATCCTCCTGGGAAAGGGCCAAAAAATGTAGCTGTTGTCCTTCTCAAGCAAATAAATGCCCCATGAATGCAAAAAATATTTCAAAGATATATTTTTAATTCTAGAAATAGTGTCCCAATAGCCAACATTTTAATACAATTAAAATTCCTTGGCACTACTTACGTTCCTAAATTTTAATTACTTTTCATATCTGGTTGTATGACAAAAATGTGTCAATTCAAATAATCATCATCAGATTCCACATACAGGTGTTTATCTTGGACTTAATTAAGGAAGTCAGAAGCTTAGAAATAAGAATGTTGGTAACAGTTAAGTTCATAACACATGACAATACAATTTTAATTTACAAATTCTCACCTAAAAGCATGATTATTCAAAAGCAAAGGTGGGGCAAAGAGGCACAAGAGATGGAGGAGGGATTCTTAGGAACTGGAAAAAGCCAAAATATAAGTTCTGAGGGAAAAAGCCCAAAACAACAATATAAGGATAATTCTTCCAAGCCTAATCAGAATTCTGTGAAAATCAGCTAGGCATCTTGTTGTAAACGTCAAGATCAGGCCTCAAAGAAAAGAGATCAATGCTGCAACTAAACTAGTCTGTGACACTTCTAAGCATGACTGGCCACTCTAAAGGTGTTTGGATTTACAAAGGACAACTTGCCAAACACTGGTGTTTTCCATTTCTCATAAGCACGCATTTTGTGTTGTAAGACACACAGTACTTCTACATGTTTGCATTGACACATTTTGTGCAGAAAAAAAAGTATATATAAATAGATTTTGTGCTTGTATTTAAGGGGTTAGCAATATAAAAATATTTCAGTATTCAGATCAGCAAACTTACTACTTCAGTACTTGAGCCCAAGACTCTAATTGTTCTATCCCTGTTTTCATAGAAAACAGAAAGAAAAGTAAGGAAACAAGAAGTCTGTTATTTACCCATATGTAACTCATGGATATTTTTCAATGCAGGTTTTTCAAAACAGAGTCCACACTGGTTTCATATGTGATGAGGAGACAAGCAAGCAGTGGAGAACGGCAGTAGATGCAACGCAGATATACAAGAAAGACAAATTAAGGACAAAAAGACAGAGCTGTTTCTAAAAAACCAGGTAAGGAATTCAGATGATTCTGTATAAAGTGTAAAATGTACAGAGAATTGTACCAAATAGTTTATCCTGCACTTCCTAATATTTCTGAGAACTCCTTCTATATGTGTCTGTGGGCATATGTACACACACACACACACCCCCCCTACTAACCCTCACTCACACAATGGATTTACTTTTTGAGCAAAATTGCTCTTACACCCAGTGCAAATACTTATTATAATAGTACCCTACATTTAATTTAATAAAATCAATGTCCTGTATTTCATTTTACTCCTTTAAATAAAACATTGGACTATTTGCTACAGGAAGCAAAACGAGCAGTGTTTTCACAGAGAAGTAAAAGTGAGCTTTGTTCTGTGTGCTACTGTACTTTCTCAACTGCCCTAAAACTTCTCAAACCTTACAATGTCCTGTCCTCGAACTGATATCTTGGGGCATTGCAAGTGCACTGCAGAAAAGCACCAGCTGTTATCACCCACCTCTCCCTTCCTACAGGTGGAAAGTTCATTAGAGCTTGGGCACACTTACATTTCCTAAGCATGACCAGAGAGGAGTAGAAGTATATTTACCAAAAAGCAAATCTGGATAAACAGGGAAGAACAATTCATCCTTTCCTCTTCTGCTCTCCTGCTTTGCAGAAAAGTTGCTGTACCACTTGTTGTGTCACAGTGGAACACTAAACGTGGTAGACACTGTATAATCTCTATTCCCTAAAACAACCTAGAAACTAGGCTAGCTGCATGTTACCTGATGAAACTGTTCGTGACAGAAACATCCTATTAACTTTTTAGATATACTTACTTTTAGAATAGACTGAAATTATATTTTTGCCACATACAGAAGATGGAAAGAAAATCATAGCTAAACATTACATAGTTATCTACTTAATCAATACCTCTGCCTTCCACTGACAAAACCAAAGCTAATCTGAGTTACTGGTATAGCAACACACATGAAGTATTAAGAAATAGTTACTTACAGGTTTTTACATTCCTAAATAACACCATCAGCTTATCACACCCATTTAGTATATCCACAAAACAGGAATTCCTTTACATATTGCCCCTGCAGAAGTACTTCAGCTCATCTAAAATCCTTATTTATGCTTATACTTAATTTTCATAGAACATAATCTAATGCGTCCAGACACCATGTTTCAGAAGGCTGACTCCAAACCTACTTCACTACTGAAAAGACACATTCTATGATCTCCCAAGAGCTCTAAAGACATTAAAACAAACAAAAATCCTCAGTCAAGCCTCACAAACTACATAAATATTACTGTTCATATATTAGTTATATGTTGCACAGTTTATGATAACACACCGTGGTGTTCATGCTAACTTTTTGCAGTTTGGTAGGACTGCCACACATTGAGATATTCTCCCAGTTCCTGGTGCTTTGTTGGTTGATAGCTGCTGCATGCTTGCAGAGTATCAGAAAGAACACCTCTAATGGGAGAAGCAGCATCATACAGCTGGAGTTTCTCTAGGACATGCAATATTGATCAGTTACAAACTTGGGGATGTCATACTGTAAAAGCTACCTGATAAAAGACACTGCATGGTGTTACAGCTGATTCCATTTGCCATATGGTATGTTATTATTTTGTATTACCTTGGAGAGTGCACTAAAAGTGAAAGAACAGCATACACTCAATGCGTATAGAAAAATAAGGACAAATTGCATAGTTCTTAATTATATCAGTAAGGTCTGTAACTGAAATGGAGATGAAATTAAATAAAGAATTGAAAGTGCGCTACACTACTTTCCAGCTACTGAAAAGTAATAAACTCTACTGGGAAAATTTAAACAGGAAGAAATTGCTAGTTACAATATATAAAAGCCGACAGACAGCCTTAAAGCAGGCTTGACTCAAAAGTCAGCAAATGCTATGTTCAATGCAACACATATTCCTAAAATATGGTTTTACATCAAAGATAATTTTATATGGGGTAGGCTGGAGAAAACTTTTAATCAGTAATCTCTAAATGAGATTCCATAGGCACAGCTGTAATAAAACCAGTAAATGAATTATTAAAACAATAAAGTGGGAGGGTATTTGCTGAAAACAGTTAAACAACAACAATTAATTGTGTCCACTTGATATCAGGTAAGTGAACTGCCCCTAGGGCTTAAGAAATTTCAAAACAAATAACTCCAAATTTAAAAAGGCTTTCTCTCTACAATATATCAGAATTCAGAAACAGAATTGTCTGACTGAAAAAAAATCCAACAAAGGATCACTCTTTAGGAGGTATTATTTTGTCACCACTGAAATTTTAAATGAAAAGCTTTGTGATATCAAATAACAGAAACATAAAGGCCTGCTGGTTTTAGGAGTAGTTTGGCTCTAAACGCCATAGTGCATTGGATGAGACATTTTAAGATCTGTTACAAGAACAGATTATTTTCAATTGTTCATGATAATTGTGCAATGCTTCAGATGACATCTTCAAATCTATCTTCCATTCAAATGTTCATTTTGAGCAGCCAAAAAGTAGACTGCTCCCATTAGCCAGATATTTAGCAGGATTTAATCAGATAAATTCCAGTAACTCCAAATATTTCCTATTATGGGTTATGCACTTTTCTTTCCTTTTATTTTACCAGCTATTAGGAAGATTTTTTATTTTGGTAAGTCATTTAAGTGTCTCAATGTCATTTAAAGATAACAGAAGCTCACAGTAAAGTGACTAGAAGATCATGGCTGTATGGCCCTTGCTGTCTTGTACTCTCAACCAAAACCCACTGGGTGCAGTTTACCAGTCTCAAGCTTTGCCACTGCACTGGTTTACATTTGTAAATACTTGCTGCCCAGTGATGGAAGGAGGGGCCAAGCTGCAACTGCTGTGCAAATTACTGCATCCATTTTCATTTCTCACCCAATGATAACACCAGCTCATGACACATTCTCCACTGCCTTATCAATATCTATGAAGTTTTCACACTTTTCAGTGTGTGTGCCATTCATGCTTCTGTTCTAGCCATAAAAAAGACTCAGGCAAAAATGACTGATGTCACTAAATGAGAGTTATTATTCAGTGAGAGATACAAAAAGGAGGGGAAAAGCTAGTTCTCACTAGTATACTCAAGGATATTCTTCCTTTTTAAGAGAGCAGGAATCTTGAATATGAGTTAACTGACAGCTCAAGTTTAAAGACACAGTGTTGTAATTATACTTGCTAAGTTACCAAATATTTGTGTATTATTATCTTCTTTAAAAGAAAGCTGTTTATTATTACAAGACACAGTAATATTTGCTTTTTTTTCTTCTAAGAATGAATTCAGTTCCATACTAATGAAAGATAACTAATGTTTGACAAAATTAGTGTTTACCTTACCCGAATACATTGAGAATTTACAACTACGTTTTAAATACTTTGATTTCTACTATTCTGATAAACTCTGTCACCTTGACAACAAGCATAAATGAATGCATTAGTTATGATAAATTTTCAGTGCAGCAATTTTAAATTGGTAATGGAAAATTACTTTTTAAAATACTTAGTATTTCTTCTGAAAAGATAGAAATGTTTAATTAAATATGGGAAATGAAATGTCAGTATGAATTCTTCAGACTAAAATCTTATCATAGCATGGTAATATTTCTACTATTATTTTTTACTAAATTTACAAACTATTCAAGTTTCACGTTGAACAACTCAGAAAAACATCAAGAAAATGATAAATGGGAGAGTTCAGGAGTTGAAGTCAAGGAAAGAATCATGTCGCAGAGTTTTCTCATGACAAGGATTTTTCTGCTAGTTCAATTCATTAAGGCACTTAGTTTTTTTGATTAATTGATCATGACAGTATTGTAGTATAATATTGATTATCTTAGATGTGTTCACTTTCAATGATGTCAATTAGTTGGAAGAAAATGCTGATAGGCCAAAAGTTTGCTGTGTTTCAGATGAAGAATATTCAATTACATTTAGCAGAAAAAAACAAAAATAAAGTATTTTTATCCAACCACAGTTTTTAAGAAAGCAAGGTTGACGAGAGACAATATCTTAAAGAGAATTTTAGAGAGGACAGAATCTTAAAAATGTGACCTATTCAGGAGTTCACTGTACACTACAAAACCATACTGTTGATTACACACACCTTGGTTTTAGTGAAAATGCAGTATTTAAACATTTGGTAAACTGGTTATGTTAATAATAAACTGGTTCTATAAATATTGACTGGAATAATAAAATTTTTAGTATGGTCAACCTCTGACTTTCACTTCCAGAGGCATTGCTATACCCAATTTTATAAATATACCTCTACTCAAAAACTTGAAAAATAAGCAACTGCTCTGTGCTTTAGGGGTGCCTCAGACCTAGCTAAATACAATCTGTGTATATTTTAGGGCTTCTTTTGGTATATAGTTAAATCATCAATTCTCAGATGCTTCTTCTAAAAAGATACTCTGCTGGATATTTACAGTACATTATGAACAGATGTTGTATCTGCTCGGTTGATTCGTGTGAGAGGACTTGTATCGTCACTGGATTATAAAGAGTTGAAACCATGAGTGGGCAACACAGTACAGTAAATAAAATATTTAGTATTTCAGTGCTTTTTCTAAAAGAAATTATTCATAGCAGATTGTGGACCGATGCTTCCGAATTCTTCCTTATTCTTCTTCCTTATTTTGCTTCCTCATTCTGCTTCCAAAATGCATCCTCTGTCTAAATCTGAGTCTTTTTATGCCAGCAAAAGCTGACAGACTGTCAAGGTAAACAACTGGCAAAGACTCAAATCCTGATCACCCAGCACAGTTTTCTGTAGTTCAGAAGAAACTTCAATATCATTTGAGAGTAAGGGCCACAATATGCACTTAATGGTCCAACAATGTTATTTTTTATTTTTCAGGGAAATTTTCAGTAAGTAGATCCCATTTTGCAAGAGAGGCCTTTTACCTGCTATGTCTTCATTGCGTGTTTGGCTAATCCACCCCCTAGTACTGAACAGCTTCTTATCCTCTTATTCAGAGATGTACATGTATGTCTTTGATATACTGAGCAGGTTCAAAGGAAAACAATTATTTGAAGTAAACAACAGAATCTGAAAAATAAACAAGATGAAAATTGTGGAACAAGGTTTTCTGAGTGAGACTCCGCCACCCTTGTTTACGCCCTCATCTCCAAGAATACTACACCTGATTGAGCTGCATCCTAAAAGCAGCATTAATTGCTTTCCTGGAAAAGACTAGTGAACTGCCTGCTCAGATGATCTCTATAGCTTCTTATTTTTAAAGCCAGTAACTGCTAGCATCATGCTAGCAACAATTATGTTATAAATTGTACATAACTGTACAGAAATAAACCTGCACAGTATCTATGTCTCCATCAAAATGCAATAAAATGGGAGGGTTTTTTTAAACTGGAAAATACAAAACTGACCAGGACTGAAAATAACCTTTTGTAATTCCTTGCTTATCCCAGCAAAAGACCATCTGATTTCTATAAAGTGAGTTAAAACATAAGAGATATAAATTCCTTTTAGCTGTTTAGAATATTATTTTTTTTAACATCGCAGATGACAGTAAATGTGATTAATGGTTGCTGATAATTGGAGTTTCATTCCAGTGGTTATTGCTTGTCAGTAACAATTAATAGCTCCACAAACTCCCCATTCATTTCACAATATTAAAGAATGATGGCTTGTGGGAATTATGCTAAACTAGCACATTCAATTAGATTTTGATCTTTATAGTATATTGAATAAAAGTTTATGGTTTTATAATAGCAGTGATGGTTTATTGTTGCATGGTAATCACTCTCATTACATGTATGTATATATGGAAAATTACAATTTCTATAGTCATTAAAATTATCCAATTACATGTTAACATTTCTTTAAAAGTACAGAGTGCTTTAGTCTTTACCAGTAAAGATGGTTTTTAATGTCAGTTACATTTTTAAGGACAGTATTTGATAGGTAAGATGAAATGCTTAAGGGAAGCAAAGAAGCTCATGCTCCTTGGTATCAAGCACCAGCTGGAATGACACCTGGCATGGCCACTCAGCTGCAAGTGTGCTGCTACAGTTGGCTGGGCTGTACATACCAGGCACTAACTGTCTCATCGGACCATTTCCCAGAATGGTAGGAAGAGAGGAGAGGAAATCTTCAGTAAAGGGACAGATATGGGGTTTTGGCGAATCAGCTCCAGACTTGAGACGTATCCTCACCTTTGGCCTTTTCTCCAGTAAAAAAAACCTTACTGCAATCTGAAGGGGAAAAAAAATAAAGAAACAAAAAATAACAGGAAGGGAAAAGGAATCATGACTGGCACAGAGGAGCCCATGATGGAGAGAGAAAGAGCTATGTAAGATAAAGTTGACTGAAAATGTTGTCTCCATCAGGACAAAATGGTGCCTAGAGGTTGATGTGAGAGACTGGAAAGGGTGTAATTCTTTTATGTGACAACATTAAATTTAATAGAACAATTTTTAAAGCTTCTTAACCAAGAAGCCAGCAGGCTCTGAAGTTTAAAATGCTCATAAGGTAAATCTTGAAAATATAAGTATATCAATAAAAATTCTGCCACTCAGGAAGCCAGTGCATTTCTAACACAGACATCTATATTGTCAGGATCTGAGTCATAGATCATTCAGTAAAGTTTAACAAAGTGGAAAAGGGAACAATGTGGAGAAAGAGCTTTATAAAGTTAACTTAAGTAGGAAGGCACATCCTGATCTCACTTGCAAGTGCTTTTGCCTAGGACTCCCCTTGACTTCAATTTTTTGATGCAGAGTATACCATTTGTATGAGAATGCCATAAATAAATGTTTCTTCTGCTTTGTCTCTTATTTCAACATGCTCTTAAAATCTACTGATAATTTTACTTTTCTAGTTTAATCTTAAGACAAATTATCCAACAAATCTCCCAAATAAAGAATATTCTATTAATTCAATCTCATAATTTTCTTCCAAACAAGGAAGCTATCCTAGTGTAATATAAGGTAAGATGAGAACCTGTCTCATGAAGAACTGAATCATTTTAGCAACTAGGTTAAGGAAAGAGTCAACAATAAAAATTACTATGATAATTCTAGCAAAATTCCAAGTCAAAACTGCCACTCATTACACTTCTATTTTCTATAAGAATTCTCCATCCAGTAGTGATCATTTCCAAGTCAATGCCAAACTCTGAATGAAGTCAATGAGAACAGGATCAAGACCTTGCTTATTACTATTTGATTAGTTTGTGCAGGTTTGCAAAAGCAGAAAATTACTGCTGGTGATAGGGGAACCTCCAAAGATGTACTTGTTTGTGTCATTGGAAAAATCATAATGTGAAAGTTTGGCTCATTATACAGATGTATGTAAATCCTCTCTGACTTACTCTACTTGTGGCCTTCAGACCATCTGTTCAAAAATGTTTTTTCTTATGCTTTCATGCTACTACTATTAGTTATTTGTTGTATATTAGCACCTCACAGCTCTAATTATCATTTGTTCTACTGTGGCAGGGACTGTATAGACCAGGTGAAACCAAGTGCAGAATAAGTCGGCACTAAAATAAAAAACTAACCATCTTTGCTATTCCCAAAGTAAATTTTGGCTAAGTGTAGATTAGGTGGCTTTTTAGACCAATTGTTTTTCTTATAATTTCTTTTCAATTCCCAATGTTATTTGGAAAATGAAATTTGAAAAAAAAAAGCTATTAAATTAAATTCACAATTATGACGTAGAACATCATGACTAAGAACAAAGTACACAGCATGTATATCAGTAATCCGCTGGAAAAGGACAAGGGAGTTCAAAAAAGCAATTTAGTTCTATTCTTTGATCCAATTTAATGAAACTTTAATCTTTCTACGGTAAAACACAAATTCAGGGCATTGCAACTCCTGTTGATCCAATTCTAATGTCTTATTCAGAGAAATCATTTTCACTGCTCAGTAACTCTCAGGTTTGATAATACCAGCAAAGAAAGTCCTGTAACGTGTCCCATATCCAACACTGAGTTATCGGGTGGGCCTTCCTTATTTTATGACTTAAGAACTGGTAACATCATATAATCAACACTGGTAATAAAATCACTGTTTTCAAAACGTGGTATTTTGCAAACACATAAGGGAACTAGACATTTCCTTGAAGCAGACCCCAGGCCCATGGAAAAGCCAGTATATCTGGGCAGAACAAGGGATGTCACAGCTTCATTAGTAGTCCTTTTATGGATGTAGTTTCTAGCTTCTGTGTGCCTTGCTCCTTCTCAAGTATCCAGCAGTTTTAGTATGGCTTGGGCCATAAGAGAATTCAAATATGCATATATTCAGTAGCATAAAACTCATCAGACCATGTAGGTAAAAATTTAGAAGCTTAAACCCATGTTTTCTGCTTTGTAGAACCGTTTGTTCTTTTTTTTTTTTCCCCTATGAATAGCACCTGTAAGTATTGAGCCCAGCAAAGCCAAGGAGAACATAAGCTGGAAGCAGAAAAGAATAGGCCACACAAATACTCTTTTGTTCAAATGAAATTGAGATTGTCTGAGTATGCTTTATAAACTCAGACAAAACATCTGCTAGAAAAGCTCTCACTAAAGCATTAGCTACTCCATCTTTTCAGAGGATGTTGTATATACTAGTGGGTCTGTCCAGAAAACGACTTCTATTACTATGAAGTGGGAATAAATTCCCCTGCACACTGTACTGTGCTCTGGAAGACTATAACATCAGAGATGAAGATCATCTTTACCTTTTACTCTAAAACCTTTTTGTTTTTTTATTTTGTGGGTTTTCTGCTTATTTACTAATGGTAAGTATAGTAATGAATGTAGTGCTGGATAATTTGATCTAATAGAATAAAATAAAAACTTAACATTTTACTGCTGCTGTGTTTGTGCTTCTAGTTTGCCACTTCATTCCTGAACTCCAGAAGCAGCAAGATTCTTTTAGCCTACACTGTCAGTGTAAAAATTCTCTCTCTTCTCCTCCTGCCTTACAGAAGAGAAAAAACCCAAAAACCTCCAAAAGAGTTTGGCTACAATTTTCAATAGAAGGATCATCATTTGCTATTATTTCACAGCAGGAAAGACCACACAATTATACTAAGAAGTTTTCTACAGACGTCTGTATCACAGCTTCTATATTCACATCATTGCTATGCTTATCAGGTGCATGGATTTCAGGCAAATGCCTTTTCTGATTCGTCCTTCTTACTTTCTATAACTTACATTTAATAAGCAGACAGAAGCTTCTCTGAGCTTTCCTAGCAGGAGGTAATTGTTCTATACTCTCTGCAGTTTCCTCTTCAGCACTATAACATGCATCAGTTCCTAATGGTTAATTAATTAGTGCACTTGCAGTTCAGTCTCTTAAAGAGTGAAATTAAATTTTGTGGCTTTAGCCTAGAAGAACACGAACTCAAAACACACACATATTTAACCTGGTCAAAGCAGTTCCTTGTCATATGGTAGAGGGACCTGCAGACCTGACTTTCATTCCAGGTGGCACTTGATGTTCACTGATTGTATCAATGGCCAGAATTATTTCTTTGCACCAACCATGGGCAAGTACACCCTTTCCTCTCATGGAAAATTTATTCACTCCTACAAGAAAGTGTACATACCACTACAACTGAGTCAGTAATTAATCAATCAATCACTCATCTAAATTTTGCTTACATTTGCCTGAAACTAACAGCCTTGGTGGGAGTCAACTAACCATTCTTGGAGCACCATCAGTGCTAGGAATTTAACACTTGAATTCATTCATCCTGGAAAGTTAAGGACTACATTGTCATCATTTGCCCAGACTTAATTCAATAGCTCATATTCACATGCATACACAGAAGAGAACAATTGGGGTTTCGCCATTTTTAGAAGTTTTGCTGATACCTATGTGCAGTGAGCAAATTATGCCCAGATATCTTGGAAACCATGATAGACAGAACTGTTTGGAAATATTCCAGTGAACAGATTTTTTCCAGATCTGTTTTCATAAACCAGAAGTATTTTCCTGAAGCATTTTGGATTTTATGGATTTTCATTGAATGGACATCGCATTGATAGGATCACTTGTCTGGACTTCTGACAGGTTGCCCCAAGAGATCCAGAAATGTTTCAGATTTTTTTAGTTCTGAGCAAGTAGGATGTTTTCAGAAAAACTGGTATCAATTCATGCAAAATGGATATCTTCCTTTAATAAGCTTTTTAAGGCATACTATTCCCACTTTTCGTATCTGGTTCCCAAAGTGATATGGAGAATGACCTCTAAGAGATACTTTAAATTTTGGCAACTGATGATTGCCACTTAAAACCTTTATAATACTGCAGGCTACTGCAGGCAGCTGCAGCTTTGTCATCAAACAAAGATTAAAAAAAACCCCTCCCAAACAAAAGAAGTTACAAATGCTCTTTCAGATACAGAACTAGTGCAACTTTCAAGAAATAATTTTTGCCAGAATTTCTTGTCAGGTTTGTTAAGTTTACCTGATATGCCTATGTCAGATACAAATTGTTTCTACAAGAGCAGAATTTATCTTATGATTTGTATGACTATCAGTGTAGATAAGAACCCAGGAGAATAAAAGGCTTCTAGATAGGGATCTTAAATTAGCTGTAATTTAAATCTGAGAACAACTCTCACTTTGTCTCCCTTATTTCACAGAAGAGCTACTGATGAGATACTTTGACATATTTTTCCTTCCTATAGGAAAAATGTGCCTTGAGCTTTTCCTCCTCTTTTTTTTTAATACAAAGAATTTGTATTAAGTATTTCTATTGTTCCAAGATTAAAACAAACAAACAAACAAACAAAAAAACCCAAAAAACCAAACAAAACCACTAGACCCTTGTCTATAATTCATTGGGATTTACCTTTGATGAGGGTTCTTCCTATTGAATTCACAAGGACACAAGCTGGCCCAAAACTTATTTCTCTTATAAAAGAATCAAACACAGCAACCCTCAAACCTGAAAAGAAAATAAAATCAAAGGACGTCGGGTTTTTTATTTCATTTAAGAAGAAAAATACGTTTGAGGAAATAAAAAAATTTTTAAGGAATTCTTTAGCCACCTGGAATAAAAGAGCTGATTTTTAATATTTTTCCATTTTTTTGAAGCAAAGTTTTTCATCTTCTCTAATGCTAAGCTGCAAATACCAAGAGGAGAACTGCACAGTAATTTATGAGTACCTGGAAACAACTGAGTTTGCCATATGGTTCTTATGTAGGGAGTTACACTTCTGAGTTTCAACTAGGCAATATTTTAGAGTGAACTACATCAGTTTCCATTACAATGGAAATGTCTTACAGAGGAGATTTCCCCTTAGCTACCTTTTGCAGAAATAGGCATCCTAGGAAAAGTATGTGTAAACTTCGGGCTACTGTCTGGCAGTTCAGCAAGAAAGACAGAATACCTGTCAAATGTGCATTACTCACAATCACTTTTAAATTAGTCATTTAAGAATAAGGTTGGCTGTATTCAGTTCTTTCAGCCTATAAAAAACTGACAGATGGGGAAGCTGCACTACAGTTCAACAGAATAACACATTAGCTTCTAGAATTCTTTTCACCATGTGCTCTGCCTGACATCCCACTTCCTTGAGGCCTGAATACATTTGAATTGATGCTGTGTTTAAAAAGCACAGAGTTAAGTACTATCAAACTGGCTGGTTGTCTCTGATTACTTCCTCTTGGAACCAAGAATTAGAGAAGAAATCCTTTAACTTTAATATTAATTTTTACTTTGTAAGAAGGATTTCATCATGATAAACTTTTCCTGCAAATACTATCAGATGGACCTGTTTTTTTCATACTTTTCTACTGTGGTTATTTTAGTAGTACTCTGAAGTTCTCTGCAATTTATTTCAGCCATTCTGCTTGACTAAGACGTTTTGTAAACTCGAGAGTACGACTACAGATTAAGGAAATGTGATTAATAATGCAGGACATAATTGATGAAGAAATGGTTAAATGAGAAAAAAAACCTGGAAACTGAGTGAATTTGCCTTGAATTCTAAACATTTTTACTGTCTGTTATTATTTTGATTAATCAGTATAGGCACCCTTTGTTTATTTTCTTTGAGAGGGAAGATGACAGAATATATTGCTTGGATAACCTTCTTTTATTTTTCATTTAAAATTAGCATTTCTACTCTTAAAACTTGAGACTTGCTTTTCTAGAACATTTATAAAGATTTAGCTTCCTAAGTACTTCAAGTTATTGGCTATAAGAAACTTCATATATTCCCACCAATGAAGAAAACAATACCAATGGATGCAGACTTTGTATCCCTTTGAATCACAGCAAAGTGGCAGTAAAATTTTCAGTGAAGTAGTTTCTCTCTTTTGTTTAGAGAGTATAATTTCATTGGAAAATATTTCTGGTTAGAAACATTTCTGACTTTTAGTGTAGAAATGTAGCATTTGTGTTGCAAAGTCGCTCTTTGGCAAGAATGTTTTCTGAGAGGAGAGAAGATAAAATAAATGTATTTTAACTGCTTCTCAAAATTTTTTTTCAAATGAGAAACAGAAACAAAAGGCTATGGGAATTATGGGGTTTTTTCAATTTTTTTTCAAAATTATTCTTAGTGGCAAAATCTGTATGATGTAAGACAGTGCTTCCCTGAAGATGTCAAGGTAGAGCTGAACAATTTCAATATATTTTTTGTATGTATATATAGTCTCCTTTACTAATATTTTCCAGCTGGAAAAATAGTTAAAAATATTTGAATTAAAAAAAAATCTAATGAAAAATATAGTTTAAAAATAGATATATTTGGAAACTAATTCACACTTTTAGTCACCTTTCTCATGTGAATTGTTTTCTTACCAAGAATTACATAAATATATTGTGACAACACCAATTTGGGCAGGAGGGTTGATCTGCTGGAGGGAAGGATGGCTCTACAGAGGGATCTGGACAGGCTGGATTGAGAACAATTGTCTGAAGTTCAAGGCCACATGCCAGGCCCTGCGCTTGTGTCACAACAAACACA
>VZRN01003024.1:1426546-1449191 GCA_013397935.1 Dasyornis broadbenti
CTACAGGCTGGGGGCAGAGTGGCTGGAAAGTGGCCCAGTGGGAAAGGACCGGGGGGTGCCGTTGACAGCAGCTGAACACGAGCCAGTGTGTGCCCAGGTGGCCAGGAAGGCCAGTGGCATCCTGGCCTGGATCAGGATCAGTGTGGCCAGCAGGAGCAGGGCAGTGACTGTCCCCCTGTACTCGGCACTGGTGAGGCCACATCTTGAGTGCTGGGTCCGGTTCTGGGTCCCTCAATTCAGGAAGGACATTGAGGTGCTGGAGCAGGTCCACAGAAGGGGAATGAAGCTGGTGAAGGGTCTGGAGCACAATTCTGATGAGAAGCACCTGAGGGAGCTCTCAAGTACACAGAGAAGAGGAAACAGCCTCAAGTTGTGCCAGGAAAGGTTAAGATTGGATAGTGGGAAAAAAATTCTTCATGGAAAGAGTTGTCTGACATTGGAAAAGGCTGTCCAGGGAAGTGGTTGAGTCATCATCCCTGGCGATATTTAAAAGACATGTAGATGTTGCTCTTAGGGACACAGTTTATTGGTGAACTTGGCAGCACTGGGTTAACAGCTGGACTTGGTGATCTTAAAGGTCTTTTCCAACCTAAATCCACGATTCTATGATATAACCCTTTCCATAAAAAAAATTTTGTATTTCAAAAAGTAACCATCAGAAATGTAATGAGGTCTGCAAAAGGCTTCTCTACTGTTACTGTATTTTACTTGAAAGGCAATGGAAAAACCTAAAATTTCAAGACACAACAGAGTCTTTAATATTCTACACTGCCTTTTTGCTCAGACAGAAAAGTCTTCATCAGTGAATTGGTTAGTTGTATTTAACTAATAACTCTCTAGGAATTCATTATATCAATAAGTTATTTGTTATATTAAATCAAGTCAAATTACTGAAAGAAAATTCTCAAATGAGCTTTAAAGGCTGAGACTTCCAAAGGAAATAAGTTTTCAGTTGTTACCTGTTTTATGGTGTTCAGGTGCTACATATGTAGGTTTTTGCTGTTTAAAAAAAAAATCTTTAATGCTATGTGTTTTATGAATTCCTTATTGTGCCTTGCTCTGCTGTATACTTTACTTACAAATTAAATTCACTGTGAAGGAAGTCCATAATTGTTGTTCATGACCTCTGAAATAAAATAGATTGGATTTTTTGTCCTATGAGCCGACAATTTTCAATAGAATAGGGCTTTTATAAAACATATTTTAACCCTCCTGTAGATTAATAATGTGTTAGCAGAAAAAGACATGTTGAGCCTCGCTCAGTTATCCCTCCATCCCAATTATACTGTGGCATTAAATCTTGTGACATTTAATAAGAAAGGCCATTTCACCCATGGCTGCCTCAACTGCCGACAATTTATGCAACAGCATCCCCTCCTAAGAAACTGTTCTAAAAGAGGGTGGCTTTCTCACATGCTGATATGTCTAACTGCCCATGTAAATTAAATAAGATGTAGCAAAGTATGTAAAATTGTTCATCTTAGACTTACCTGATGCCTTTGGCTACAGAAAGAGGAGTTAAAGGGCTGCCATAAATTCTTTTTTTGCAACTGCAGTAGTGTTAATGGACCAAAATAAGAAAGAACCAGGGTACAAAATAAAGTATTTGTATGTACATATCTCTTACTTCTTTATAGTCTTTCACATTTGTGAATATGAATTTACAGGTTTAAATATCTTCAATTTTTTTCAAAAACCTGCCATTAAACAAAAGTTTTAGTGACACCACTAAATAAGCCTTTGGAGTAAACCTAGTGTTTTCTTCCTCAAGGCAGAACTATGGAGTCATGCATTTCTTGAAATGGCTTGGCTTAAAAAAAAGAAAAAAAAACCAAAACCCCCCAAAAACCCCAAAACAAAGCAAAGCAAAACAAAACAAAAACACAAACCATAAAAACCTGAGTTCATACACCAATTAATTTTACTAGCACTTAATTTTACTCCATTATGAAACAGAATTTTATGGTAACATGGCATATCTGCTTTAGTGTTTAAGTAGGGCAGATGTTTCAAATCAAGTATCTGAGCACTGAAGAGCAGGCTGTCTGCTGCAGGTAAAACCTCTGTGAAAGTCACAAGAGCTAAAGGACTGCATCCTATCTATTAAGACTGGGTAAACTAATTCAGTTTCATCATGGTACAAATGCTATTATTTTTTTCCTATGGGTGTACTCCGCCCACCAATAGCTGTTTTGCAGTTTTTCACTGATGTTACAACACAAAGTAAAGGAAAGCAACAAGCAAAATTAAATGCTTAATCTTGTCAATATTTTCAAAGGAAGAGAAAAAAGCAGCAAAAATTTGACTACTGCATTCTATGAAAATCACATGTTCTTTACAAATTTGTGGGTGGAGAGAACAGCATATGCCTTCATGTATATTGGCAAAAGTTAATCCAGCGGCTCCAACTTCAGGGAATGTTACAAACTCCTGTGCAGGATGGGTAAATGAATGAACCATTGAGCTATGGTCTTCATTGTTCTTTGAAAATAATAGTTATTTTATGTACCATTATAAATTATTATTTTTCAGTAGCAAATGCCTGTGCAGAAATATATACTGTACAAAACAATTTGAAAATATGCATTATAGAAAACAGTGTTTTCACTAGAGATGTCCATGCCAGTATAGGATTTCATGTAGCTTTTTGCGCAACATCTCTATAAAGTATCTGTGCCTAATACAGAAGATGATACAGTGTTTACATCTGAAATTTTTAAGGGATGACAATTACCTGTGGATAGAAAAGAAATTCCATCTCTACCTTGCACTGACCTGCAAATGTAAAATTGACTGTAATTTGTGCGGTAGCAAAAGAATGGTACCTTTGAAGTAGGTGTCATAGAGAGAAACCCCTATAGTTCTGGCATGTACAGTGTAAAACAAAATTACAGGTCTGAGTAAGAAAATAGTTATAATTACTTGCAGTATCCTCACAATACTCTTCACTGAAACCTAATTACTGATAAAAAAAACTTGAAATAAGTCAGTTTTCTCACCACTGTAGTTGAATTCCATTAATGCACATTATGGATCTGGTTTTGCTTCTTACAATGTCTATGGCAACTTGCCAGCTTTCACTTAAATTCTAATCTCTAGGAAACTTCTGTCTTGATATCTAGCACAGCACCTTTTAATATATCCCTAATATTATCAATCCAATAACATGACACAGGGCATGCTCAGAGAGTCAGAACATTACCCTTGGCTATAAATTATCATACACCACTGGGACTTCCCTTACCTAATAGTGAGTTGTGAATGATGTAACTGTTACAAGTGAGGCGAAGTTTTAAGGCAGAGAGAATAGATTTATTGGACCAACTTACATAGTTGGGGGTGGGGGGAATCAACAAACCATTATGTTCCCAAAACCACATCTATTTTACCTAGCCATATCAGTTACTTTTAACAAAATACACCTCTCTTCCTGAAACCTCACCTTCTTGGATTGCCACAGATAAAACACAACCACTACAAACATTTTCAAGTAGTGATGATGCCATGGTAACACGCATAAATATTGGCTTTTATATGTATTGAGACAACATAGATTTACTGTGAAAGTTCAGAGAGAATATTATGCAAGAAGAAAGCATTTTTGGCAAATACTAGTCCCTCTGAAAAAATTTGCAGTTTTCTATTTAGAAATTTTGATTGAAGTTATCTGTCTTGCATATAACAAAGTAAATAAGATTTTATCCACCATACAGAAAAACTGGGACATAACGTACAGTAAGTGCTGTTGAGTGCTTGGAGAAAAAAACTCACTTTGACCCCATTCAACAGTTCAAGTCCTAGATGATGAACATAATATGAGATTTCTCTGTGTGAAAGTGATGTGAACAATAAAAGGAAACAGACTGGAAAAGGTTAGACTACTATACAGCAAAGCTACGCATTTCAATGCGTAGCCTTAATTTTAATTGGTAGTTTCCTTTAAGTAGCTTTTTTCCTAGATAGTAAAATAGACACTCAAAAGTATTGCAGTGTAACTTTCTATAGCCCTTTCACACGGGTTTCCTGTTTCCCTTCCTACAGCAGTAGGACTTGCCATAGGCTTACTGTTTCCATAAACATTGAGAAGTGTTTTTTCACCTACAGAGGAAGGTGCAAGTGACTCCTTTCTGTGCGAAACAGTTATTTATCACATGCAGGAGGGCCTGCTTGTGTGGAATGGCAGGCAGCTACAAGTGTTGGAAGTCACACTTTATCCTTTGAAAACATGTTCCTTAAAGCTTCAAATGAGGCAATAGTAATAATAATTATCAAATGCTTCAAGATAATGCTAAACTGAGTTCTGAGGCTATAATGATACAGAAATAATTCACTATGAACATACATCC
Organism: Dasyornis broadbenti; assembly: GCA_013397935.1. Taxonomy (NCBI): domain Eukaryota; kingdom Metazoa; phylum Chordata; class Aves; order Passeriformes; family Dasyornithidae; genus Dasyornis; species Dasyornis broadbenti. Next base: position 1,430,893 of record VZRN01003024.1, read on the forward strand.
CTGATCCTAATGCCTGAAGTTCGAAAATATTTATGACTAAGTACAGCTACAGTCTGATTCCACTGCCATTAAAACTGATGAGGGTTGTACTCCTAGCTTCCATGGTAGCAAGTTCATAAAAATGTATTCACTGGGGAAGGCAAAAGTAGTTCAGATGTATGACTGCATGAAAGCTTAGATAGGCAGATATTATAGCTCAATACATTCCTTTTTTTTTAAAGTCAAGGTATTTGAAAAAAAGGCAACAATTTTGTCCTTTGTCTAATTTCTTGTTCTTACCTTCTTATGATATATTTTAACATCCTGTCTTCATATTTCCCATAAGCTTTCTTTTATGTCTAAAAATGTCTTCAAGCTCTTCTATTTCTGCTTCAAGTTAAATTTATATATACATTATGGCCAAGTTTCTGTTAAAATAAAACCCTTATCTTTGAAATAGGAATTGAATTTCCTTACTCAAATGCCAGCAGTAATTACAATGCAAGACTTTGTCTCATGCAATTTCTTTGGCTTTTTAAAACCAAGAATTAGAAGTTTGATAGCAAATTCAAATGAATATATTATTTGATTTATCTGAAATTGCAGAGTCAGATCCAATTAAACACAATTAACCTTAAAAACTGCCACCACTTCTGAGGGTGAATCATATCCCTCCCAGCAGTTGAACCTTCATGCAATGGGAAAGTCTCTCGAGAGTCTCTCAACAGCCATGTACATCCTTCAGCCCACAGGGACCAACTGTGCTGAGCTCCTAAATGCCAACATTGCCCAGTTAATATCGCTGCAGGTAATTTGTGCAAATGAAGCACAAGGACTGTTCATCTTTATAAGAGTTTCTTGTGCTTAATGGGCAGAGGAATCGAAGGACCAGCGAACTGTAACGTGTATAGAACTGATTAACTCTGTCTGAGAAGGGAGGCAAGAGATGCCAACTTCTTCAGTACAAAAATGTTGATCATACAGCAGTTCTGTAGCTTAGAATAGGATTAAATTTTTGTCCCTACAAAGACAGAATTAACAAATCCAACTCCTAAAAATCCAACAGCACAGTCAGCTGGAAGATCCTGATAGAATTTGCTGAGAACTAAGAATTTACATAAATGTCACAGTTCATGTATAGAAGCTACTTGTAGATCATAAATAAGTCAGTAATTAATGACATCTTGGCCTCCTTACAAGCTCCAGCACTGTAAGACAGACCTCGTACTGAAGGAAAATGGCTATTTTAGACTTCCTTTGCATTCAGGGTCCTCCAGAGAAAAGATTGAACAGGATGGCCCTGCAGAATATCTCATGAAGAAACCTCTTCCAGGATGCAACTGCAATAATATCTTGGCTTTTCTAACTAGACAATGAGGACTTGAGAGCTGAAGAAATAATTTGTCTCTATATATCATCTCCATTTGCTCATTGCCTGGAATTCTGCATTAAACTCAAGATGTACAACTTTTTATATGTCGTTCTAAATCAGCCTGCAGCAGGTACACAGTTATTTGAAGTTATATTCAAAACATTCAATTTAACAGAGCCACATGGTCACAGAAAACCCATTCTGTCACTTAGGCTGTCTATCCATTGAATAATTGGCCTAACCTACCTCTCTGAGTGCTATGCTGAATTTTCCAACTTTTATCCTAAAGTATATTTCTTCAGAGGCATAAAAGAACCCCTTGTTCTTCTGTAAAATCTGTGTTCTTTTTTCTGAGAGCCAAATAAAATATCTGGAAGTGTATGTAGTGAACAGAATGAGGAGAAGTGAATTTTGGCTATTTCTATGCTGAGGGAAAGAGATATAGTAAAGAAGACTTCAACAGCCCCAAAACCATAAAGAACCTTGCTTATGAGATGAAAGAAGGAAAATTAAATTTTTCAGAGTAACATTTACAGACAGGAAGATTTTAAGTGCCTGAAAGCTGATGATCCTTCACAGTAAGTGCTATCTCCCTGATAGCTGTAGTTCCATGACTGTAATTAATCAGTAGCACAACATATGCTGTTAGGCCAACTAGGATTTCTGAAAAGATGTAACACATTCAAAACACCATCTAATTTCACTAATCTCTATTTTTACAAAATGCTCTATTAAGATTTAATGCTAATAGTCTTTGAAGAAACAGATTTAACCAGGGAGTCAAGGCTAAAATACATTATTAACATGGGGAAAGAGTATTTACATGCAGAAAGAAAAAACATGGCATATATCTGATTATTTGATAAAAGAATGTCAAAAAATCACATCAAGGTGAAGAGGAAAGTTTTGAAAGGATCTACACTGACAAACTATGAAAAACACTGATGTGTTGCTCAGTGATCCTCAGTAAAGCTGAGTAACTCAGAAACTTCATTCCAACTCTGTGTCCACACCTGTATTGTAACATAAAAATCATCTACGTGTTTTTGCAAGTAAATCAGATTCATGACTATCAACCTCCTTGCCCAGAACTCCCCCAGAACAAACACCTATATATCTTTGAACAGGGCAATACACTAGCTGAGTGTTAGACAAACTGTGGGAAAAAAAAATTTCATTTATCTCCACTACCTTTATTTGATCTCACCTCTCTCCCTCCCAGACATCACCTTAGCCACCATGGTAATGGTTATTTTTTTTAAAGCAGTGTCTCTCCTTTTGTCTGTTAATACTCATTTCATTTGGAAGGAGTAACTTCATACCCACCCTATATTCCAGTTCCCAGATCTGAGTCATTCTCCACCTTCTGCCCTCTGTGACTGTGCAATTATTTAAAAGTAAAAGAGGGATTGAAATGATCTCTCCCGTCCCCTTCTTCCAAAATCTCAATGCAAGTATTTAAAAAAATCCAGTCTGGCATGCCTACAATTCTCTAATAAATACCAGTCCTATATCTAAAGTTATAATTTTCTATTTTGTTTGGAATAAAAGCATTTAATTTAAAACATGTTCCCTCCTTCAGAAGCCCACTTACAGTTGTGAAAAATTATTTTTTCATATAGCTTTAGTTTTCAGCTATTTCACTGTTTTTTAACATACAGCAAAAAAAAAGTGTATTCATTTGTCATCTACATTTCAAATATATTGCATAAGTTTATCAGATAAAAAAACCTGACCAATTGTTTGGTTTATAACCTTTCTTAGGAGCTGATTTTGCAATTAAGTGATTGCCAGAGCAAGCTATATCCAAGTATTCCGTGACAAACACTCAAAACAAAAGAGACTTAGTCTTGCACCAAGACAGTGAGACTTAGACACATTTCCACCTACAGTAAACATTAGCATTTCTATTCCTCCCATTCAAAGGGTGTCAAGAATGACATTATCACAGAACCACTTCTTCCATTATCCCCTGGAAAAAAAAAAGAAAAATGATCAAATAGAACAATGCTTCTGTGAGGTAGCTAAGACTGCTAATGTACAAAGTGGCTTGTGCTACAATGACGCAGAAAATGTTCAAAATCGGCATTTGAGGAAGGGCAATGACACTGATTATTCTATCACAGCCTAATTTGCACCATGATGTGAAATCATGTTCCAGTGTGATAACCCCTGACCCTTAACAAGGTATTAGCCAGATGTGTCACAGCTGGTTACTACCTGAAGCCAGTAGGTACATAGTGCACCGAGTGACTGCTGGGTGGGATGTAGAGGTGTTTATATAGCACGGTGCTGCTGCAGAAAGATGCAAAGCAATTGTAGCTGCATTACAGTCATGGCAGTGTGGCCGTGCTTCCAAAACACTGATTAAGAAACTTCTTTTTTCCTTTTCTCCTTCCTGCTTAGGCCCATCTGATGCAAGGTATAGTCATAAGTTGAGCATATTACCAAGTGTGGGTAACACACAGAAACGAAAGGCTGGGTCTCCCCTGGGCAGCCCAGGCTCATTCTGCCTGTGGTCTTAGGGGATTGGATGCAAGTTTACCTTGCTTGCACAGCACTCTGCTCTGGCCATGCCCTGCTGCATCAGCTTGAGCACAGGCCCCTTAGGTGAGCAGCCACTAGCTCCATTCCCTCCATGATCCAGGAATGTCTATTTTAAGAGACTGAAAGAGAATAGAAAAATCAAAGAAGGAGGAAGGAGAGAGGACTGACAAGCAGTAAATAAGGCAGGAGAGGAAAACTACAGGAAATACAACTGTTACAGACAGGTATGACATGGAGAGGGGAGGGAATTAGAAAAGAGCTTGGTCTTTAAGGAGTCAGAGAGGAGATAAGTGAGAACAACAAGAAAAAGAAGCTTCAGTAACAGGAGGGAGAAGAAAGTACTATATAAATTGTCCTGTCATGACAGGTCAAAAAAAACGACAGGACAGCCAGCAGCAGACCTGGAAGTAAATACTGGTAGTGAAACCTGAGGAAGGGCAAATGAAGTTTGCTTTGCAATGTGCTGGGTTTGTGATGATGATGGGACATAGAGGAAATGCAAGGAAAATAGCTGGGTAATGAACCTGAGTAAGGGATGAATGATGAAGTGTGGGGAAGATGTCATTGCTCTTCATTACAACACTGCAAGTGATTAAGATGTCAATCTCATGTGGGTAAGGGAGTGTTTCCTAAAGCTGAGTTGGGCAGGATATCCTGCCAGGGTTGCGCAGATGCTTTGTACTGTACACCACAGATAGAACCTCCTGCAGCCCGTGCAATCACAGCCTTTCATTTATAGAAGCAACTCTTCTTTTAATCCTAGTCACCTGTAATACCACCCCCTCTCAATTATCATCTCACTCAATTGGTGTCCTCCAACAAGTCTTCTCTTGTTCTGCTGCCATAACTGCAATTCACAGAACACTGGATTATGCTACAGGGGGCCATGTCTATTGGACACGCATTTTAATGCACAGTCTGAATATAACATGAGGTTAAATTCAGGGACACACGAATTGAATGTGAAGCACAGTACCAAGAAGACAGCATTCAAATGAGGGGTTGCTTGCTAACACTGCAAGCATATGAAATTCAAGAATCATACATCTATTTTACACTTTGTTACTGTCCAGGATAAGCAGGCCTGACTCACTGTTTGCTGATTAGACACAGCCAGCACCATCTCATGGGGATGAACTTGGTAAAGCTACAGCTACTTAGATAAAGGAGACCTCACCCATCTAGGAAGACCAATATGTCTGAGTCAAGAGGCTCCCTGCATATTTCCTGTTCCGTGGTGCTTATACAGGCTTTTCACTGATTCATTGGTTTAGCAGGAAAGAATACTTTTTTTTGTTTGCTGAGGCTTCTATGCCTCCATATGCTGCAGTCATGCTTATACCCCAGGCAAACTCAACTCCCTGAAATCCTAGCTAGATATGGCGGGAAGGTCATCAGACACACAGAAGAGCTCATATTATTCTCAGCTTCCCAATGGTCTGTAGCTTCATCCATTGACAGGCCAGGGAGGGGGGCCAAGTGAGATCAAAGAGCACCTAACACAGCAGATTTATACAGACTGCACTCACTGCCATTTCCTGCCATGCGGTATGGATAGAGCGTTCATCCAAGGAGTAAGAATGGTCTTTCAATGTGTGCTTTAAGGGTAACATTTTTCCAGGAAAAAGTATTCAAATTTTGGGTCTCTAGTGATACATGAGGCAGAGATAATATCAGCTAGGAAAAACAGGAGCAAAAGCGAAGATGTTCCTAATGATACACAAAATTCTAATTAAAATGTCTCAGTAAACATTGAAATTTATTTGCCACTGATACTGTGACATGCATACTGAATTTAATGTGTAATCAGTGATAATCCATTCCAACCCTTGCAATATCAGCAACATTAATGCACACCACAAGTAGAATTACACAAATAATGAGGACAACTCAGAAAAACAATTTAGAAAGGTCCTTTAAATATCATCCCAGACAACAGCAAGATTACAAGAAATTCTGTGACCTCAGAAAACTGTCTTGTTCTCCTTCAGGCTTAATTGAAATCTGCAGCTGGGTGCAGTACTTGTTCCTTTTAACAAGATATCCCCTAGTAAAAAAAAAAAAAAGTGTCAACACAACTGCTATAATTATTTCTGTCTTAACAGTAAAGATTCTTCATGCCTTCCTACAGTCCAGACCAGGACTTGTCCATCTGTAGAAGCCTAATTCATTTGTTCTACCAGAAAGGAGAAAATACATATTTTAAAGGGCTTACATTTCTTGGTCGTGTTGCTTCATTTGTTCTTTATAAACAGATATACATATATAGTCTTAAGAGCTCTTATAAAGCATATATTATTTAATATGGTCATTTGCTTATAATTTAATTGATGGCAAAACAGAAGCACCTACAAACATTTTTAATGAGCCAGCTTGAGATTACCTATTCACATGGCTTTATTTTAAAAAAAAAGTATAAAAGTATCTCAAAAGCTTCTTTAAGAATTGGGAGGACTAGTTGAGCAATCAGTTAATGATTTTTTTCATAATTACAAGATTTAACATCTGTCAGACCAAAACCCATTTCCTAAAGAACATAAGGACTGACCTTGAGTGGAAGATAAATCTCAAGTCACAATTATGAAAATTATAATTTCTGCCTTTTCTACGAAAAGCTTGCCAAGAAAGTTAAATGAATTTCAGAAATATGTAAGGACACTGCTGTTAAATTACATGGAAATCTGAATATACAAATTCCTTCATGATCTTCTTCCAAAGTATTCTAAAATCCAAGTCAAGCGTATTTTAATCTTGCACTGGTACAGACCTGCTTGCTTCTCTAAAAGGCCACCAAAATGCCACTGAAGTTAAAATGGATGAGTTAACCTTTTGAAAAGTACTCACAGCACCACAATTATTCTGACCTTTGACTGTACAAACCTTTAACTTTGCTTGCTATTCATTGAATGCCCATTTGTAATTTTTAAAATTATTACTACACGATTGAAAACATTTGTTTGGCAATCCATCACCATGACATGTAGCAGTTTGCAACAATGAAGTATTTTGGTATAGGCAGTTTTAATTATTTAACCAATAATAAATAAGGCAAAGAGCGATACATAGGGGAGGCAAAAACTACAAGAGGGGCAGAAGCCCCCAGAGAATTGCTGTGAAGTGGTTCTACAACCATCTTAGTGCATAAAGCTGTTTTGATGGACAGATAGGTGTTGAGATTAAGGAAAAAAAAAAAACAAAACCACAAAGCCAAACCCTTCCAGCCTTCCCCCCTAAAAAACCCCCACCAAACTGATGTGGTTATGTCTCATCCTTCAGCAAGTAGAGAAGAAAGGCTCATCTCCACAGCTTAGAGACTTCACTTCAGCAGTAAGAGCACAGAAATGATCTGGATTCCACTAAATCCTGTACAGCTAAGGTAGAACAGGAATTCTTGATTCTGTTCAGAATGAAATGGAACTTGCACTGACTAGCACTAAAATGTTATCAACAGTCATGAAACAACAGTCTATCCCCCAACTCCTTCGAAGTTTGGTGATTGATAAAGATTACCAGTAACTTGTCTCCTCCACTGACAAAGTTAACCTGTTGATCCTTATCAGCAGCCTACTAAGAGAAGCACTGGTGACAGTCCATGTTGGTCAGCAATGTGACTTCATAGCCCCTGTGATCTCCTGGGCACTTGTGCATTTCCAGAATACCTTTTGTACATGCCCCCCTCTCTTACATGTAGAGATTCTAAGTTTGCAAGGCCATTTCAGAGAGACAAGGCCCAGTCCAGAAGGTCAACAGTCAGAACACACATCTGCCCAAATCCCATATTGAAACATATTCATAATGGGAGAGGAAACAGACTCTGATGCCTAAAGGAAATATATAAATCAGATGTGAAATTATCACATGCAGCCAATAGAAGAGCATAACAGCAGCACCAAAGCAAAGCTAGTATTTGTTACTAAGTTCCACTGGCTATGGCAGTACTTAACCTATTTCTCAGTGAGAACCAGTGAGCAGTCAACATTAGGTCTTAAAAGTCACTCATGCATTGATAAATATGAAGGCCAGAAGGCAAAAGCATCCAGAATTCAGCAGTTCTGTCAGTCACCTACACTTCTGTCAGCACTTCCTTATCAACTGAAAATTTTTGAAACTGTAAAATAAAAAGATGACAGTTTAAAAAGGCAAATTGCACAACTTAAGCAAAGTAAGACAAAAAATGTATCATGAGCCAACTGCTAGACAGCGAGTAACTCTCAGCAACTGCAATGCACCAAACCTGAAGGCAACAGCAAAACCCATCTTAAACCACAACCAGTGCACATAGCTCTGTTTAAGAAAATAGAGTATTCAAAAGACACATTTTGATTAACAACATTATTATTTTAACTGTTTCATAGGAATCTTAGAATAGCTCACTGTTTCTTACAGCACGGTAAAAGGATAATACTGTACCTGACCTTCTATATAAAAGAAGCCTATGCATAATTTTAAGTTATTTTACTGCTACCATATTATTTACTGCAACTCTAATGTCTCTCATTTATCTAACGTTCTCCAGATATGCATTAAAAGTGAAATCTGTGAGTTGACAGTGAATATCATTTTAGTATTGATTAATCTCTCAGCACACAACTGTGACAAGTCAGTCCTACACTCAGAATTTGATGAGAATTTTAATGACTGAAAAAGCAATGAAACTTCCAAGAAGTTCACTAGAAACATGCCAATTTACACAAGACGGGGGGAAAAAAAAAATCGTAGAAACAAGACATTTTAGTGGAAGGGAAAAAGAAATTACTGAATTTTCTAAAGAGGTGAGAAAATTGACATGTAAGCAGATTTAAATCACAGAGGAAATAAAGTAAATATCAAATGAGAAAATCTGACTGCTCCATCCCAGTGGAAATGCCTTAAATTAAAGCAAAGAGATGCAAGAGTGAGAACTTACAACAGTAACCTTTTGAGATCACGTCTGCTTTACAAAACTATTTGCAAAGGATAACTAAACCCTCATCCTGTTTCGTCCTGTGTACATGGTTTGGAATTAAAGGCTAGATATTGAGACAATTCCTTCTCTGGCTGCTCTCATAATCTGAACAGCAGGAATTGAATGCAGTCATTCACAAACATGATGAGCTAGACAGAAAACTGATTATGTTAGAACAAAAAATATTCACAAGAACACCCATTAGATATGTTATTAAATTATCAGATCAAATATGTACAGACATAGCCATAACATTGAATATTCTACGAAGTCCAGTATTTTTCCTTTTAATGGAACCTTGAAAACATGTCAAATATGTCCTATATATTACTCATCAAATTGACATATTGTCTGGCTGGCAATTTTATACTTTTCAGTATATATTCAGAATATGTATTTATGACAATTGTTTAAAAAGAAAAAGCCTTGTCAGATGTGCACTGATGAAAAAAACTACCACCTAAATATTTACTCCCACTCACAGAAGAGGTAGTGGAAAGCAGCACTGCAGAACACCACAACTGTGCTGTCCCATAAAAGTGCATCAAAGAAAGAAAAGAGAAAGAGCACCAGAAGCTGGAGATTCTTAAAGAGAATTTGCCAATTTGTCAAAATCAAACCATTCTGTAGAGAACTTAATTATTTCAATAAAATTAAAGCAGAATTTAAAAGCAGATCTTTAGAGGAGGCTAAGAGAACCAGCTTTTCACAAGGAAGTTTCCCTGGTTTTCGGTCAGCACATTTACCCACTTAGCCAGAAACTCGCTGAAGGCTAAAACAGAAATTAACCCAGTCTGAAACATGTAGGTGTTCCATTTACCATCTCTTAACACAGTTTATCAAGCATAAGACTGAATAACTTCAATGTTGCAACAGTGCAATTAAAAATGCCCAATGGCTAATATTTCCAAAATGAAAGTTCTTCACTGATTTCTCACATTATCCGTCAGACTAGATTTAAGTTGAATTAGGCCACCGGAAACCTCTTCCAAACTTAAAATCATCATATGTTTTTACAGTTTCATTGGCTACAATGGCTAAATAACATTGGGAGCGGCATCACCATTTCACTTGGCAAATAACTGCTCTTAGGGTCTTATGTACAGAGACATAATAATAGAAACATGGGTAATTACCAACATCCAAAATTAGAAGATCATTTAGTTTTTCTAAAACTTTACAAGTCAATATAACTTGGCATTTTGTTCTTCTGTTTTGGAAACTGTGTTACGTGTGGTCTTAAGTATTGCTTACTATTATCTGCAAAGGTGGGTAAACTGTTTCAATTATTCAGAAGCAAGGACTACTGTCTCAAAGCATAGATTGAAACAGTTCTCTAACTGCCAAGATCCCTGCTGGAAATTTAAGATGTTATCTTAAGAGTTTCTGAAAAACCACCAACAGATATATTAGGGGACTGAGGCAAAAAAGGTGTAAAGTTCATTCACCTTCTTTCTGTTCAGTGTATGAACATTATAGTTCAACAGTGAAAAGATCAGCATTTGGGAATTAGCAGATAAGAAGAGAAAATTTGCCAGGCACTCTATACATCATTTTCTGTTACCCAGAATTGAAAAGCTTTTATCTCATTTTTTGTTGCAGTCAAAAGAGGTGATTGCTTCTCATGCTCACTATCACTGCAGTGAGCCCAGGAATACATTAATTTGAAGCCCTATTTTTTTAAATCTGCTCATACATGTTTAAAAGCAAAGAGTTTACAGTTGCCTCTTCATGCATTCTATGCATATTTCAGAACCTGGTTTTGTAATGAACATTACATGTACTAGGTTTTCATGCACAAGATTTTCCATTAGAAGAAAGGAATTTTGATCACAGACCATTGCGAGAGATAAAAAGTAATGGAACAGTTTTTCAGGGGTAGAATTCAAACTCACTAATAACAACATGCATCCTTCCTATTAAACACCAAATTCATCTAGCCCTAATACAGGCATAACAGCAGTAAAAAATCACAGTAAGATCTCAAGTAACACTGCTATTTCCTTCTTAAACACTGGGGACACATGAAAGCTTAGACATGGAACACATTAATCTAGAAATCTTAACTATCTTAAAAATAGGAAGATATGAAAAGTATAAGAAAGTAAACCTTTCCAAAAAAATCTTTTTGAGGACTGGAATGGAATAAATGCTTCTGGAAGTTGAGAAAAAAGTGGTTTTCAAGGACATATGGTAAACTATCATTTATCATTCTCTCTAAATGTGTGATATATGGTTAATAACACATTTTACTCTCAACTGTATATAAACTGGGATCTGAAAGTAATACAGTCATTTATAAAATCAGCATATGTCCTTGTACCATGTGGGAAGAAATATCTTCTCAAAACTGCATTTTGGCTTTATTGGGTATAAAAATGTGAAAAAAGCACAAGAATCTGCCAGTTATTGATAATCACAGACAAATTTATGGATTCACAAATTATAAGTTCTGTAAATTTCCCAAGTAATGTTATTCTATTATTTTACTATTTATTCATTTTTGTAAAACTCTAATTCCTGGAGAGTTTATTCCAGTAAAAGGACAGTAAAGACATTTTAGAAATATATTCCAGTGATAAACATCGTGGAAAAATTATAATTTTTGTTTATTTATGAGCAGTGTGTGACTCAAAAATCTACTGTTCTGTTCTGCCTGAAAGTGTGTTTTAGTGCAATAAACATTAATATACATATTCCTAATTTTCAGAATTATTTCTCACAAAAACTTTCTAAACAATGAGAAATCAATTGCACCACAGATGTGTACTTATTGTATTTACAGGTAACTAATTAAAAAATGAAGAAAGCCTAAAAAAACTTCCTGTAACACTAAAGTTCTGTTTTCCCTGCAATGATCTTTAACCAGTAAATATCACCATATTCACTCTGTAGCATGTGAGTAGGATATAACCACTTATGATGGTTAGGGATCCACCAAGGATGGTAATCCAACAGCAGCATTTACCTCTTTTGGCATGAAAGCCCAACTGCACTGGGAGTAGAACTTCCATCCTTGGAGACAGCCAAAACCAGTCTGGATGTGGTCAGGGGCAAACAGCTCCAAGAGGCCCTGAGATTGGACCAGCTGACCTCCGGAGATCCCTTTCAACCTCACCCACCACGAGATTCTGTGAAAATGAGAGCTGTAAACCCCTCTCGTTAAAGCACAGTGAAACATGCAGCTGTTACTACCAGAAATTGGTACCTCACTCTATGTGGTACTTCAGGAATGAGAACTTGGGCCATGCTCTTCTCATTTATTAACTGTGACTACCGAGTCTGTATCTGTGTGCAGTCCTGCCCAGGATCCAGCAAACGCTTGGGGATATGCTTACCTTCAGACAGTCCAGCACAGTCAACCAGCACTTTTACGTGCTTGAAGGCAAATACACCCTTTCATTTATTTTAGATAAATGCCCTTAGAGCAATATGGTGCCTAGGATTTATGATTTACTACAGTTTACTACTCCTGTGAGCAGTATCTGCATTTTGAACTCAGAACCTGTCATGTTAAAATAACACAAAACCAGTGAGAAGATGTCACATACCTACTCTGAGTGGTTTCAAAGTCAGCACATGATCTCAACAGTGTATTTGTGGAAATGATTAATAATTTACTTGCCATTAACAATTTACTTGAGATTTTTTTTGTCTTTTTTACTTACTAATGAAATGTCTATGAGTGGATCACAGTTTTCTCATATTTATTATTCATTAAAACTATTTGCTGAATAATTTCTGCAAACAGTTCTTCTTTTGTAGCTCAATCCCATTGTGAATGTTTATTATTCAAAATTTAGTCTGTGAAACTAATTAAGCCATGTATTAAGACTTTGTTCAATGTTTGCCTGAATATTATTCTTATAACCAGTATGAGTCCCTCAAATACCCTCCTCTCCAGTCTGAACTTAAATTGATTCTTCCTTGAGCACTCTTGTAAAGTTTATTTGCTAGGATGTTCATAAAAAGCAAGCAGCATGAAACATTTTAAAATCTGTAAAAATATTGGGAGATATATTTTCTTTAGGACCGACTAAGCCTACCAATAAAAGACTGTACTATTTCAATCAGTGAGCTGCTACTCAAATGAGTGAACATGAAGATCCCGTTCTTCTCATAGTGAAAATAAGGAACACTGTAGTAGCAAAAGTAGATACCTTTTTTTTTTTTTTGCACGTTTCTTGTAACCAGTTTTTCCAAGTATTCTGAGTACTCCTTAAAGCACTATGGCAATCGTTTAATTGCTACATCGTTGCAGGGTGACTCTCAAACTGCTAGGGTTTTACTGCGAAGGAGAAGAGGAAAAGGGAAATACACAAAATAAAAGTATCCAGTGTACACATCACACCCCTCTTCTAGAGCCCCAGAATTTTCACATAACTGACCTCCAAGTGTTTGTCGATATTTCCCTCACATGCCAAGAACTTAATGCCTTTTCACTTTGTTTTTCTGATTTTATTTCGGATTTTTGAGACTTGGTGTACATTTGTTCACATCCTCAGACTTCTTGCAGTCTGAAGGACCGCACAATTTTTTGAAACCCTCATTTAGCAGCTGAGACTTCAAGGTAAACACCAGGTATTGAGAGATATGCAATGAATACAAGAGACCTGCCATTCTTGAAAGGCAGCAGCATTGCAGAGCTCCTTTACAAATTTGAGAGAGGTAAAATATTTGCCCAACTGCACGCAGCCACCCAGCAACACATATCAAATCGCTGCTCAGGACTGTAGCATTAAGAATTAGAACAGAAATAAGATCAAAATGACATGCAAACTCACAAAAACCTTTCTGCAGAGAGATGAATTTTACACTGACCTGCCCCTCAATGGTTAATTTAATCTGAACTCAAAGGCAGTAATACTATTAATACAAGCAATGACCTAATTAAAAATTCAATGATTGCTAGAATTAGTAGTTCCACTGGATTGTAAAGAAATCATTCAAAATTTGTCTCTGTGGGAAACAACCCTTAAAAACGTACAAATGAAAAACAATTTTTTAAAATTTTGCTCCATTTCCACTAGTGGATACTAAGACAATTTAGCCATATTTTCCTTTCCAGGAAAGATCTCACATTTTCTCATGAAATTGCTAGCTACATTCTTACCAGTGTGCTTTGATCTTTGTGTTAGTGCTACTCTTGTTTACAAAATGGGAATGGTGCAGTGGGAAACGTGGTTTAGAATGAAAAAGTATTTAAAGCGCAATACTGATTCAGAATAGAAGAAAAATGCAGTAACTAGAATGTGTTTTAAGCAGAAAAAAAATATAACAGGAGGGGAAAGTTGCATTTTTTTTTTTTTTTGTCAAAAATTATTTTGAGACATTTTTGTATTAATTTTGCACATTTTACATATTCTGTAGCCATTATCTCTCCCCCAAAAATACGAATAATGATTCTAGGATCATCACTGCACACATCTCCGAACATCTCCGTTAATGTTTTTTTCCAGATAGAAATCTATGCACTGGTTACATTATCTCTTCAGAGTACATTGCATGTAGGCAATTTTGGAGTCTTTTTCCTTCCAGGTTAGGAGCTGGGATTTTCCCTTTCTTACATGTTATTTTGGTGTGGATGAAGCCCCAGACAATAGCACACACAGCATTCCCACAGGGAAGTATAATACATTTCATGTCACTGGGCTTGCCACAGTTAAGGAACCTACACGCTGTTAGTGAAAGCTGCATTATGAACTATTCCAAGTATTTTGCTGCAATTTCTGAAAATTCAAGATTTTTACAGCCTCATCAGGAAGCTTCTTGTCTAACATAAGTGTTTTTAACTCAATTTTGATGTCAGCTCCTGAGCCATAGCAAGATACCACCAGAGCATCTTCACTTGAGATTGTGCTGTCATTGGGTTTAATGTTCATACCATATTTTTAGACACTGTGAATGCCAGTGAATCTTGCAATGAATTTCTGAGATGCTATGAAGAAACACATCGCTTTCACTATTTAAGCAAAAAAAAAAAAAGCTTTAGTCAGTGCCTATGTAAGATCAAGATAAATTTTTAAAGTGCTTTAATATGGCTGCCATTTAAACTAAAAGAAAAATAACCACAATGGATTTCTAGTACAAATGTAGCTATTTGGTCACAAGATGTCAGACCTTACATCTCCTTTCCAAATACATTATACACTATAGGTACCTGATGGCCTAGTAGCTTAGACTTCTTCAGGTGCATCTGCTGACCACTTCATGTCTTCAGGCAGTGACAGATAAAGTACTAAAAGCTAAATACATATCCTGTGATTCTTCCCTCTGGTCCTATTTATGGTTCCCTTTAGAAATATAGGAGTTAGCTGTGAAAACTGCTACTTTTGAAATAAATTCTAGTGGTCCAGTGAATTGAACCTCCTTGAGGTGTGTTTTTCTCTGTGTTGCCAGGGTAGGTTCATCAGGACAATCTGTATCTGTCAGCAGTTCCTCAAAAACCTTTTAGTAAGCCTGCAATAGCACTGCCACAGAGATGCAGATAAGTGACACTGATTATAGAAAGAAAATTCTACCAAGCTTACTTCCAACTGCTGGCAAAGAATAAACACAGAATTAATGTGCATGCATCACTGGAAGAAAGAAGAATTATATTTTACTTATTACGAATCTCAGACATTTGGGACTTTAATCTTCCAGGACAGAGTTATTTTTCCTTGGGTTATAAAAATAGTTTTGCAACCAGTTACATGTTTTCAATTTTCCAGTCCTCTTTCCTGAATATTAAAGCAAGCTCCATGAAGTTAACAAAAATTAATAATAGCTAACTGGCTGACACTGCTGCAGGTCTATAATTGTGTGTCACCTTGCAACACTATATTGTCTAAATGATTTCTTTTTCCTTTTGGCAATCTACTGAATAATTCCAAACACTGCTGATGAAGGATTACTTCTAGGGAAATACTTTTTATTATGATATTGTACAGAAAATAAAAATTCTTATTCAAATGTAGACAACATTTTGCTGAAAGACATTTAATATTAGTTTAGAACCTTCTTACTGACAGCTGCTCAGCAGGACAAAATCTCTTCATTTGATTAGAGTCTTCAGGCAGTCTCATGAAAGTTGTAACTGAGAGTAATTAGGATTCTCCCTCTCACCTTCAGTAATGGGTTTATCTAAATGTACAAGGAGGCTTACTTGTAATGTTTTTAATCTGCATATATATAGAGGGGGTTAAAATCAGAGGAATTTTAAGGTCTGATTCTGTGATTTATGAAGGGTAGGGTTATAGTCATACAAAAACTGACTTAGGATAAATATAAAACAAAAAGCTGAAGTTTTATAAAACTAAGTAGCTGCAAAAAATTGAAAAATAGCAGAAATTCTGAATGATAGATTGAAAGACACTGTTAGTAAAACAGTTGCTTCAGGGTGCAGTTCAGTATGATTTGCTGACTTATTTTTGTTATCACGATCTCTATTTAGCTGTAATAAACTACAGCTTATAGCACTGTGTCATGTGAAAAGGGGAGATTTCCTCTACCCTTAGTGTGAGGAGATTTACTCAGCTCTTAGTATTTGTCTGTCAGTGCCCCAGGGAAGCCAAAAACCTTGTGCCCAACCAGTCTGTCAGTGTCCCATTAGGGGGATCCTTCACTGAGCAGTCCTGCTGGATCGGGGGGTGGCTCAATTGACTTATTCAGGGACACACACCTACACCATAAGGGACACCTCACCACTTTATGACCCTTTAGAGGGTGTTCCTTTTTATGTGAGTGTGTTACACACCGCCAACAACTGCCAGCGCCCATGAAGTACTCACACCAACAGTATACAGAATTACAGTCTTTACTAATATAAAATTGTGACAGGGTAAGGTTCCAGGATACTCAGTGATAATATCTGACTACAAAAATGTATTCAAAGAAATATACAGACAAGCTCTAATCCCCAATATAAGTGTTTAGCACATATAGAGCACGATTCTTATCCTATAGGCATCCCTATGGGTGAGAAGACAGATTCAGCCTGTCGACTAATCCCAGCAGCTACGAGGGAATCTTCCCTAACTTTTCCCCCATTCTCAACATGCTTTTATACAATTTTTTGGTGTTTAGGTGGAGCTTGAGTTACTCTAGCCCTGCATACCTTTTTTACTGATTGGTGTAAAATTCTCTCCCTTCGCTTTCAAAGATACAGTAAAAAAAAATATAGAACACATGCCCAGAGAAGGGTGGTTGCACCTTGGCAGCACTTTGGGATGGAGGTNTTCAGCCTGTCGACTAATCCCAGCAGCTACGAGGGAATCTTCCCTAACTTTTCCCCCATTCTCAACATGCTTTTATACAATTTTTTGGTGTTTAGGTGGAGCTTGAGTTACTCTAGCCCTGCATACCTTTTTTACTGATTGGTGTAAAATTCTCTCCCTTCGCTTTCAAAGATACAGTAAAAAAAAATATAGAACACATGCCCAGAGAAGGGTGGTTGCACCTTGGCAGCACTTTGGGATGGAGGTGTGTGTTAATATTACAATTAGGCTATAACCCAGTTCATCTAAGGAAAGAGATTTTGCCACAAGTGTTGGCTCTGCAGCAGGACATCATCCCCTCTTTCCCTGGCTGACAAGTGCTGTGCGGTTTCTCAGCGGCCAAGAACCACAGAGTTTCCCTCCCTGCAAGGATTTCAACAAAGCCCTGCCACAGTGCCTCCACTCTGCTCCACCCTCCATTCCATCCCCCATAGCAGGTGCTCTGGTTGGAGATTGTGGATGTGGGGAATCATCATGGAGTAGGTCTTGAGCATGCCAACTACATTCCATCCAGGGACTAACAACTGCATTTTACCCTTTATTTTCTGTACTGTTATAACTTCTGTTAGGATGTGAATATAACTTCTTAATTTCCTCTGATTTTACCCCCAACCATCTTTCCACACTGCCATTTAAAGAATGATGGAAAACTGTTCATTCTGCCTAACATATATAGGTTTGCCAATCTTTGCTTCCTACTGATACTTAATGTTTAGAACAACCTTTGTACTTATTTAATGTATTCCCTTTCCCTGGTGACCTAGAGATGCATTAACTGGGCCTGGAAGATGGCAAAAGCCATATGAGATACAAATGAACAAAACATATCAGCCTCTCAGATTCCTCAGAAGAATTATTTCCTAAAAAAATAGGTAACTTTGAAGTCTTTTTACTCATTCACTGTGCCCACCTGTTAATATCGAAATGCCAGGTTCTAAGGACATAGGGCTCCATTTACTCGGACGGTACTGAATATTCTGTTCATGACCATGGTCGTGCCTCCCTGCATTGTGGATCATAATGAAGTGTAGGGTGCAGCCTTATTCCTGAGTCTTGTGGGACAACTAAAACATTAATTAGATGTATATTATGAAGATTTCCAAAAATCAAAACACACAAAAAACTAATTGTCTCATTTTTATTTCATGGATCAGATTTCTTTTCAGTTGGACCACAACTGACCAGATATCCATATTGT
>VZRN01003024.1:1451673-1470152 GCA_013397935.1 Dasyornis broadbenti
GGGGGGGGAAGGTGTAAATTTACTTAGAAATTTCCAGCTTCTATCGTCAAATCACCTTTCTAGTAAAGATGTGTTGAAGATATCACCAGATAAAAATTCTGAAGTGTGTCATTAGCTCAATCCAGTGTATCTCAGTGTGGACCTGCATATAATTTTAAAACAAAAAATGGCATGGGCTGCTCTCTATGTAGATCCCAAGCATGTGCATTTTGCAAGTAACTGAAGTAGAAATGCCAGTGGGGGTTTTAAGCTAAACTCAAGAACAAAGATTATGAGAAAAATTTCCATATTACTTAAATAAAATGGCTTCTTCTATTGGCGTAAGAGTGAAAATTAAACGTAACATATGTCTTACTGACTCCTAATTATCAATGAAATATCAAGTGTCAGCATTTTACAATTTAGAAAGAAAAATCTTGTCACTGCAGTGCACAGAGAAGATGAGATTCAGAGGATGAAAGCCAGCTGTTTAGAGAATGACCTTGATGTTTGTAATCCCACTTTCCTTTGCTACAGAAATGAAAGGTCTAGGTCTTATGCTAAAGAAAGTAGAGCAGAGAATTGAATTTCCTTCAAATTTCTGCCACTGCTTCCTGCATGAACCCAGGCACATTGGTGCAGTCAAAACTGCTGTGTATTCTGAGCACACAAACTGGCACACAGAGGCTTAGGTTTGCAGAAGTTTTAAGAATTCATAGGTGCAAGTTAAGTGAATTGACTTGCTGGTATTAAGAACTTCAGCTCTGGACAAATATTAGAAATTATGTTCTTTGAAGTAATGATTATTTCACATTAGTCATCCAAAGTGGTCTGTGCTTTGAGGACATATTATTGTGCCATAGTACACTGTAAACCAGAAATAATAATAAACACTCATTTCACAAGAGTATTACAAAATGGAGACACTAACATTTGTAATTTTGATGGAGCCCATCAGTCTTATGAGGAAATCAATCGTGTCATATTCACAGAAAGATTTGAATGCTGCAGTGAGCCAGGGGGCCACAAACTGAATGAAGTGCATTTTTAAATGACATATTTGCAAACTGTCTGTTAAATGAGTACTATCCATCCTGTGACCTGAATGAGGCAGGCAGGGAAAGAGTTGGAGAAGAATAGTGTGCTCTCACATAATTGAAGTTTATATCATAATACAAACACATCTCAGCCCAAATACTTTAAAAGTTTGGCTAAGCTCCTAGCAACTGAATGAAAACTATTATAGTGAGAAGTTCTGGGAACTGTAAATATAGCCTTCTTTCGTCTCTTAGATCTAGTATACATTTGTTACAAAAATCCTCATAAAACTAATGAAACACTTTGCAAACGAACACAAGAACAATTTGGAATAGCATTCCAATAGCGGAAGATCAAATCTTTCAAAAGGCTTTGTTTATGTTGTAAGAACTTTGAGACAGAAATCCTCTTTTGAATTAGAGCTTCTTAGTTATTTTCTATGAAAGACAAAAATTAGGAATGAAAAAAAATCTTATACTGACAAATCTGTTCATGATTTGAGTCTAGCTATAATCACTCAGATTATGACCTCAGCGTCGGTGTGGTTTAATGAGTATTTAAGTGCATGTACTGTAGCTACATTTAATTACAATCCCAGATCCCTATCTATTCTCTGACAGATGATTGCTTCCATTTGGCATTCAAACAGCTTCCGAAAAATAGGAAGTGAAAAACCCACTATGAATAACAATTAGTGATACAGCATGCTGTTACACAAAACAAGCCTACAGTAAATTCTAAATCTCACAAACACACACACACACAAAAACTTAGTCACCAAAGTATTAAAGCAAAAGAAGGCCCCAAACTGAGTTATGTTTTGTGATTTCTCTTTGTTTTGATTATGATCTCACATTTCAGTTCTACAGATTAGAAGCTTGTGTGGTAGTGCCCATGAGACCCTAATATCACAGATAAATCTAGAGAATCAGAGCCTTCAGATATGTATTTCCAAGGATAAACCTGAGCACTGCATCCATACTGATGCTATCCATTATACTGTATTCTGTCAAGCTTTCCAAAACCGCGTGTTATTGCCTCCATTGGTAATATTGAAGAATGCCCTGAATTCAATGGATATCAAAAGCAGCCACAGTGCTGTTTGCAATTAAAAAGTGATTCTGCAGTTGAGCTATTCTTGCCTCCAATTTAATATACATATATTTTTCCAGATTTTAAACAACTCTGTCCCCAGTTTTCCCAGTTTATTTTGTCTACACTAGGACCAGGGTGGGAGGGTCCATACATTATTCTGTATAAATAATGCAGAGTAGAGCCTGCTAAATTTATTCATATTTGAAATTGTTGTAAATTTATTTACTTCCTTCTCAAATATCTTTAATATAGTTTGTTAAGTAAAATAATAACTGAACCACATTGTAGTAAAGATAAGTAGAAAGACAGGCCAACATTGACAGAGATATGCAGATATAACAGGTAATGCTCCTGCACACCATAGGAGTATCACAGAAACATCTTCAAAAGCAACATCCTCAGCTGTCCCACTGCCCCTGCTCTCTCCATTTGAGCCACTACAGTGCTCAGTATGTACGTTAAAACTGACCAGTAAAGTGCTATCAAACAGAACCTATAGACACCAAGTCATTATTTTCAGAAAAGGCAGGGAAAGTAATTTTGGTATCTCCTCTATTCCTGCTGATGGTTTTCACAAAGTGTCTATGGGATCTTTAGGAAATCTACAATTTTTTTCAAATTTGGCTGAATTTAATAGTACAAATATTGGTTAGTTCACCTTTTCACATACAACAATAATGCTAAAATCACAGTACAGCTCAGTAATATGAAAATCTTGATTTAGCCTTTGCACACAAAGGCCTTTTATTTTCATCTGTCTAAATTATTCCCTTTGTTGACAGATTATATTCCTGTGCATTAGAAATGAACACAAGATTAGACTGAGCTTCTTTTTTACTTAGGAAATTTCTCTATTTAGGGCTTCTGATCCAGAATTTTCTTTTCTAAATTTAGTTATCCATTGACTATTTTGTCGTTTTACAACCAAATAAGCAGTGAGCACTGAAGTTCAATTAAAAAGCCCTGAGTCATTTCAGTGACTTTGAACAGTTCATAACTACAGCAAATATCAGTGGTATTTTTGCAAAATCCACAGGATTTTGCCTAACATCTGGAAAAGGAAATAAAAAAGGACAAATACACAAGAAGCGATCTAGTATCCTTAAAGGTCAGATTGTTACCACTTGAGGGCATGTTGATTTACCTCACCACTGAGAATTTGTTTGTTGTCTTTTCTCCATTCTCTCATATGGTATAGTCTATCTTTAATGTTGACAGATTTACATTTTAAAACAGCCCAGAGACACATCTTTATTAATATATATTGCTAAACGAGAATAAAATTCAAACTGACATGCATCAACTCTTTCTGCTGACACTCAAAGTATCTACTCCTTTCCCTTACCTCTCCGTAACTCTTTACTTGGATTTATAAATCCTGTCACTTTTTTGGTTTAACAGACCATATTGTCACAATAATTTGTGATTCTTTAAAATCTCACATTATTTATAAGGTATTTGTCTTAGGTCTTCAGATCCTTCAATTAAACATGTTTACAAGCAAATCTTAATCTCTTTTGGTTACAAATTAAAAGTGTACCTTTAGGTGTTACAGGGCTTACAGATTACTTTTTTAGGGCCAAAGTACCTAAAGTTATAAAAAACCTGAAAGATTAGACACCATTAACAGGGATTGACAGAAGAGTTTAAAACAATCACCTGAAGAAAGTGTTAAATTACTCATACAGAAATTTTATCAAAATGTCTGCTCAACTTCTGTTTTGTTTAATAGTTGAGAACTCAGTTAAGATGACCCTAAGTCAAGAACTGGACAAATCATGGAATGCTAGAGTATGAAAAATGAGAGTATTGCCAGTAAAGAAGCTAAGTGAGCAAAACTCAGAGTAGGATTGCACTGCAGGTGGGGGGTCTCAGAGTAAGAGCAGGAATCAAGGGCTAAAGATCAGGGATAAGCAAGCCACAAGGACAAGGTACAGTAACATGCAGTGTGAGTATAAACAAAAGCAACCTGCTGAGTGTCCCAGAGCAATGAGTGCACTTTGGTCCATGTGTGATGGGTAGGCAGCTATCAGTCATCCTGACACCAGTCTGCAATCCTGGGAGACCAGATACATCCAGGTGACTGCTGTAGCTGAGTGTTGAAAAAAGACTGCTTGAATGTCTGTCTGAAGTCTGTAAACATAGGACAATTTCTATGCACAAGTATAACATGAACACTTAAAATATCTTAGATACTGCTATGTAGTAAGTGGAGTTATTGAGAGTTTTGAGTTCACAGTGATCTCAGCCCATCATTTTCTGAGTTTTAGCCTTGCCTTCATTTCAGAGATAGATATTAGTGAGATCCTCAACTTTCTCCCTACATGTAGACATACTGCTTGAAAGAAGCAGTACTTTATATGTGTGAAAACAAATACATGGCTGCAGACAGTTTATTTTATATACCATAGCAGTAAAATTGTCTGCAATGCCTGTGTGAACCCATCACCACAGAGGAAGAAGAGGTATTACACTTCATCTGCAGCTGAAAATTCTGTCAATTGACAAAAAAGGGGCAGAGGGACATGGGAAATACTGACAGGCAATAGATATAAAGAGACAGAAATTTAATAGCAAGTACAACAGAAAAAAAGGGTATGAAATACATTTGATACAGGTGAAAGACGTCAGCTTTTTATTTATAGACCTGCATAGAAGTGTACAGTGCTTTGCCATAGAAAAATTAAATTGATGCAGATAGCTCAAGGAGTAGACACATGAAATCAGAATTGGCATGAAGAGAGTATTAGAACGAGTTAAATTATTGTGGAATAGGAACTGCTTTATCCTCTGGTCATCACAATAAAAATGTAATGAATTATTCTGAAGAAATATCCAGTGTCTTGCTAATGAGACTTAAAGTGTCATTTTACAATGTAAGGTGCTCAGCCAGGAATTAGTGAATAGCAGATAAGTCTTGGGGGAAAAAAAAAAGTGCAAGACTAGAAAACACATAACAACCAAAGCCACACACAGACATATCTGAAAAAAGAGGTTTAAATAAACTAAGCAAAAATTATTTCCTGAAAGAAAGTTTTCTCAAAGATCAACCTTTTCTATAAACTACAGAAAAGAAGAAAAACAAACAGAACTTCTTGTGAAGTGCAGAAGAAGCACCAGTTAATTTCTGCTCCCAAAATACACCCTAAAAGTATCAGAATCCAGAAACATTATCTCAGTACACATCTTTCATGTTTGTACACACTTAATTTTTCTGGATGATGTAAGACTATTTTATTTACTTCATTAACATTTGAATTCTACTAAGGAATTGAATGTTGTAAGGATTCAAAGATTCAAGAGCAGTTGAAGGAACTGATTGAGATCTAAATCTAGAATAATGCTCAGCTAGTGGAGTATCTCACATTCAGACCCAAAAATTATGATTACCCAACATGCAAGTGCTCTTTGGGTTGCCACCACCTATGATCTTTGCAGAAAGTAAGTAAGTTCTGTGAAGACTGAAGTAAGAGAATTAATCTAGTAATTTTCTGTCAAGTTAATTATAGCACCACTGGTTCATTTTGTTTTTCTGTAAAACTAGCACAAGGCTTGTATAAGCAAAATGGATACGTGTATTGTACCTATAAATTTCCATTCATATGGGATAAACCACTGTAGCAATGCTTTGAAGTTAACAAGACTTCTCAGTTCATTACAGATAAAAATACTAAGTTTCCACCTTCAATATGAAATGAATGAACTGTTAGCTGTGTAAACAAGTTTTGAATTTAATTTCTGGTACCACAAAAGCAGCAGAAGCAGCAATTTCTTTTCATACATTTGAGATATGTAAAGACAGGCAGCAAACACTAACTCTTCAAAAACTCCCCAAAACGTTTTTAATTACTTTTCTAATTTTTTTTTTTTTAATGAAGACTTAAGACAGTAACACATAGCAGAGATTATTTTTACTTTCAGCACTCTGAAGCAGTAATGGTTTATTACTTTGTACTTGATAGGATGTGTGTTATTTACAACTCTAAATGATTCTGAATTTTGAAAGTCTCTGATTCAATTCCACAAAGCAGCAAAATGATGTTTTAGATTGGATGCATATGAGAATAAGTACTTGTTGGAAAACAGACAATTTGAGAATATTTCTAACGGGAACACTTTCACCTGATAGAAATCAAATGTATTTTCCCAAAGGATAAGGAGTTATTTTTGACTTTTTTTCATACAGAATCACAAAAAAAAAAAACAACCCAACTTTAGGATCATCAAGTCTAACCATCAAGCTAACACTGCCACGTCCACCACTAAACCTTGTCCTTAAGTGCTCTATCTACACGTTTTATATACTTCATAGATAGTGACAGAACCACTTCATTGGACAGCCCGTTCCAGTGCTTGTTAACCCCTTCAGTGAAGAAATTTGTCCTAATATCCAATCTAAACCTCCCTTGGCACAACTTGAAACCCTTTCCTCTTTCAATCAGCACTGATAAAATGAAAATTCTGATAGTCTGCACCACATACCTTCCATGCAACTAAAAATGTACCAAAAGCTTCCCATTTGCTGTTGTCATTTAATATAAAAATTTATGAAGTATCTCTGAGAATAGCTCACTAGATCACATTTACATGTCTCAGTCTGCATGGGCTAAGTAGGACTGAATTAATGAATGTACTGTTGCTTCACATACGAAAAGTCTGTCACTAAAGGAATAATCTACTAATGCAGAAGCAGGGACTGCGAGATACACTGGCTGCAGATGCTGATGACTCCCCTCCTCTGCAGTCTCAAGAAGCTAATCTTGCTCAGGTCAGAATGCTCAGGACATGAGCAACAACACAGCATGTGTCCACACTTGGGGTTTCTTTTCTCATCTGTCCCAATTTCATTCCCAGAAATACTGTGCTTGTGAAAGGCGCAGTGTGACACCATAAGAGACTTACACATTCTCTGCACAAACAAACACAGTCTGGGTGGCAGCAATGAAGCAAAAGCTTCCCTAGGGCATACACTAGGATTATCAACAAAGGAGGACTACTTCTGGATTAAAGCTTTGGCCCACTGTCATCCATGGCAAAACTCCCACTGAAGTCAGCATAGCCAGGATTTCATGTCTGCTGCAGCAATTTTGACTCCCTGCCTGTTCTGCCTTGGGACTTCCAGCCTGCACAATAAGGGTCTTAACAGTGCCAGGAGCTTTTGTGTTATGAACTGCAGGCAGAAGCCCTGAAACCCTTCACATAAATAACCATCAGCCATATAAGAAATTTAAGACACTGCCAAGCCGTAGGGAATTCAAACCTGTGTACACAAGTATGACGTTTCACAGTGGTACACCATGCTAAAACACCCTTGTCCTGTTTAAGTGCTTTTTTTTCCTTCTTATGAAAGTGTTATGGCAGAAAATTCATGTTTTGATTGAACACAGAGCAAGAAGAACGTTAAATTATATACTCAATACAAATCTCATGCAATAATGATGAAAGAAGTGTAAAATGACTGTAACAAAAGCAGACACTTCATGAAGTAAAGTCTCCTCTAAATTCAGTATGTGTAGGCAATATAGAGAAAATGGAAATGCATTAAAAAAAGATGAAACTGTAGATCAGACTGGCCAAAAGTCTTAATGAGACTGTAAAATATTATGATAAGTGTCTGTTTAAAATATACTCAACCTTTGTCACTGTGAATAAAACAGACAGAGACTTAGAAAGATGTCAGGAACATAACTGTAAGTCAAGCTGGCATGGAATTACAGTGCTCAACAAACACAAAAAACCAGTTCTAAGTCCCTGACCTGTGATAAATTTTTGCTGACTTCAGCACAAAGCAAAAATAACTCAAATAATTATAGGCTGCAGGACTAGACCTTGGTCATTATTTCATCTAAACTCAGAAGAGTTTCAGTTTAGTGAGGGTGGCATGAGCTTTGCAATGAACAGATTTTTAAAAAGCAGTCAAAATTCTGTTGCTGCTGCTACTCAATGAAGAATCAACCACTTCGTTTCAGGAAGCATAGAGATGCCCTACTTACAATATATATGAGTCATTGCAAAAAAAAAAGGATATTTATAGTTGGGTTTACTAGACTTACATTGTCATGTACAGACAGACACACACTATACTCTAATATATTAGTTTAGATTAATTTAAGATGTTGGGGTTTTTTCCTAACTCTGAGTCCATATTTTAATAGAAGCATTTCAAAAAAAGGTTTGACGTTTATAATAGGATGTGTTTAGAATTCCATTCGGCTTCACAAGGAAAATATTTGCTTTTAAAGGCTGCAATTCAAGATCTTCTAGGAATAAAATTTCTCCTGAAATATGTGATGTTTCCAAATGGAGATACCGTCAGAATAAACCAACACTTGAGATTCAATTTTAGGTTTATAGAAACAGCTACAGAAAACAGAAACAACAAAACATTTCATTCTAAAACTTTTAAGCATAGCCATTTCTAGTTTCTAGTTCTACATCAACAGTTCATCAGTCCTTAGCTTTAAGTTATGATAGCGGTCGTAACTGTTTTATGTTTGCTTACAAATATTACTGCTGAAGCTGACTGAACTACTCTGGCTTGATTAAAATGCATGGCAAGAGTCAGGCATTGGAACACCTACTTTCCAATGCAAGGACATCTAATGGCATATGATCTTCCACCTTTCCTTTTGGATGGAGTCAAGGAATAAGGTCGCACAAATATCTGTGGAAGACAGGTAGCGTGAAACAAATCATACACCAGGCATCATCCTTTGCAGTGATGAATTCTTCAGCAAGGTGGATGTCTGGGGTGAAAAAAAGGGCTAGGGAAAATGAATGTGCCTTAAATATGATCTTCATTGTTCTGATGAGATATTTAGTTATACATCCCTCTCCTACTGCTAAGTAGGAGGATGTTTCATGACAGCCATTCTGCAGAACATTCATCATCAGAAAATCAGGTTCCTTATGAAGCTTGTCTGACTAACACTTTCTTATTTATGTATGTAGCAAGTATTTTGTATTTGTAGGAAATTTTATACATATAAATTTTTTAAGTATCCCAGGAAAAACAACATGAGTATTATTCTGCTAATAGCTAATAGCTAACATAGTTATCTAAAGGCAGAAAAAAGTATTATCAGAAATTTGAAACTGGATATTTTAAAAATCATCTCATTCAGAGGTGGTCCTTTACTAACCATATACAGACAACAAGGAGCTTTGATTCCTGTTTTTATGACTCTGAATTATTAACACTTGACTGTTAGAGCTACATAATCAAAAAAATATCTTTAGACTCTCCATCCTATTTCTTCTTCAGTGTTTTACGAATCTTTCTGGATACTGCCTCAACATTCCCCACTTCACCCAAAAAGCTTGACATTCCACATTTTCTGATTAATTGCTGCAATTTTTTCATGTGACTATTTAGTGACAAATTTTAAAAAAAAATATGTGTGGAGGATCACGCAATCAGAGTCTGGAACAAAAGAAGTTAGACAGGTGTTATCTTCAGAAAACCTCTCAATCCTTTTATACCTGATTTTTTTTTTTCCCCTGTATGCTCTTTTGGTTTTTTGCTATGCTACATAAAATAATCACTGTTCTGTCTTCAGTCTAAGTTTCTTTATACCTTCATTGACACTTTTCTTCATCCTGTTCCTGTTTGTCTAAGTTTATTTTTCATTGTATGGACTTAACCACCACCTCTCAGTTTGTCTCTACATTCACTCCAGCCCATGCCAAGTGATCTAACCTAGCTTTAGCCATGGCTTAAGATTTTCAAACTTGCTTCAAGCCTTTATACATCCATCTTTCCCCTCATAAAGAAGAAGCTGCAATCTTAATAATCTCAACAACAGTAAGTGTCAGTAGAAAAAGTGCTTGCCCAGGACCTTTTTATTTTTTCAAATATTTTGGAATAAATAACTAAGACTAGTAAGTGAGAGTCCTAAAGATACAACAGAAAAGGTGTTAACACCAACAAATACATTGAACTCTAAGTTTCATTTTTACTACTTAACAATGAAAAAACAAAGCAGAACCAGACTAAAGTAACTTATTTGAAAGGTTTGTCATTATCTGAAAATGTGATGCCTACAGCTTAAATATAAAATTCTAATTTCACATACAGAATTGAATCTGCTGTTTGGTTAACTGACTAACTAGTGCCCTTAGACTAATTCATACATATTGCATACGCATGATGAACAGAAGACATTTGTTTCAACTGTTGGATTACCTGATGAAGCTCAGCTTAAATGCAAACAATAGAATGCCTGACAAAAATACAGGAAGAAACAACTCTTTGAGAAGAATAATTTCCTATACGGGAATCTTCCTGGACACTCTTGACAGATGCTCCAAAAGCAGTGAATACACTGGGCATTTACTCCCATTCATAATTTGTAAGATGATTGTGACCTTTCTTTTGCCATGTATGCCCCACAGCTGTTTCAAAGCCATCTCACATTACCTTAACAAGCTAAAGTGTGTGGACTCTTCCGTAGCAGAACAGGGTAACCAAACCCACAGCAATGGTAGCTCCAGGAAACATTTAAAACAGCGCACTATCTTTCATAGTGGGTAGAAACAAGACCAAGCACTTGAGTTTTGACCACTTTAGAGAGTTTCCCTCTTTGCTGCAACTTAAATTAGCCTTAGTCCTTGGGGAACAGTCTTCAGCACATTATAGCTGAGGTCTGCCAGGAGGTCTTGAACAAAAGAGCCCTCTCCTCTGCCATACATACACATTCTTTCTCGCTATATGTCAGAGTAAGAAGCCCCAAATTCTGTCATCAGCAAGAGCATTATAGAAGATTGCTGTCTTTTCTAAAAGCATTCCCTCCAGGGAATTCAAAATGATCAGGTAGTTTGACAAAAGGCAATCTCAGCCTGGGCTGAATATAAATCAAATACATAAATGGAATTGCACATCACTTAAACTTACTGATGAGAAGTATTGACAGCAGCATGGCCTTTTTCCTTTCCCAGGATTCTTAAGTCTGACTCACATACACCAAAATAATTACACTGCTCTTCCATACTGGTATCAAGATGCTCCTGACACTACTTCCAGATTTCAATTGGCTGAAGGGTTATCTAATTAGGGCGAAGTCATTAGTGGCCATTACTTTTAATAGGGATTTAGAAGTCACCACTTTGTGTATTGGAAGATTGTTTTCAAAAGAATTATAGCAGTAAATTGTAAATTCAAGTCTGAGTTTTATTCCAAAGCAATTCTATGCTTTTAGTATGAATAAGTTATAATTCCTTTCCATCTTTAAGCTACAAAAATCAGAAATGGTTTCTCACTCATTTGACCTTGGTCAAGATTTTAAACTGTCTCTGTCAGATCAATAGCTTAAGAATGCTGTGTAGTTTACAGTTTATCTCCTACCTGCTTAAAGGAAACTTTTCACCCTTATTTTATTTGAAACTCAGACTGGAAAATGAGTGATTGGTGGGAAAGCAGAAGCAGCTCAGTTACTGTGCAGAGACAGAATTTTGTAAGAAGCCTCACTGAAAAAAAATAATGGCTACTGTATTTATGTTTCTGCAACTCAAAAGAATTTATTAAAAGCTAGAATATTTGCATCTGCATAAAAAGAACCATACTGAAAATGGATTGAGATTGCTAATATTTCCTAACTGAAGGAGACCAAGCAATGATTTCTATTTCACTTCGGTTACGAAATCAAGGCAAACCATCTTGCTTCCTATTTACCCCATCACACCCCTCCTGAACTATTTGCCCAATTCATAAGCTACATCCCAATCCAACTGCAATTGGCTTAAAGGCGGGAGAAGATGATGCATCTTGAACACAATTTGTTGGTGGCTGAAGACTGTAACCGAGCCTCAGCACAGGTAATAGCTGGCACTACAATGCTCACATTGAATGACTCAATATTGGGAAGGTAATCCACAAACAGCTAACAAAGGTAAAAATTTCAGGGTTTACCATATTAGGCTCTAAATTGCATTTAACAGATTGAGGGACAAAGCCTAATCAATCTTTTTACACATGATGACAAAACACTATATTTGAGTTATGATTTTTTTACAAAAAATAGTGATTCTAACCCCTATTTTTTTTTTTAATTAGAAAACTACGCAGAATTTTTTTTTTAAAATCTGAGTTTTAAAATTCAAATTATTCACAGGAAAATTTAAAAGCAACTGTGATAAAAATCTGACAGAAAATCAAGATACTCAAGTTACAGACTTTTTCATACTTCTGCCTTTGCTGCACCAAAATATAGTGGCAATTTCATGCAGTGCCTCTGACAAAAAAAATTCCTGATATAAATTCAACAAGAAAGAGAGCAATTACACATTCTGACCTGTATTTCTTCATTTCTAATGCATTTCTAATACAAGGGTGATTTCTATTTGCATTCTACAATTTTCTGAGTCCACTAATTGCAAGACATTGTAAAATAAATGTAAATTCTCTGGATGGACACCATCCAATTTCTAATGGACAGGTGTTCATATTAAAATTCAACAGTATCAGCAACAAGCTAGCAGTAACTGGTGGGGTGAAGGGTAGAGACAAATTATTTGGCTCTCAGCTGAACTTCCTGTTTAACCACAGGGATGATCAAATTAAGTCAAGGTCAAGTATGAGACAGAGCAGCTGTGCCACACAGCAAGTAAGGACTACTGCTATATCGATATATATAGTAATAGTGTTTTGATTTTCTAAACCACCATTGCATGTCTTGCAATTCAAAGCTGCTGCAGGAGAGAGAAAGTGGCCTCCTGCACTCTCAGCCTTTATTGTGGGCTCCGTACATTCAGCTCCTTCACAGGCTGCTTGAAGCCTTGTAGCAGAGCAGTCCCTTAGCACTCACTGCATCACTTCAGGAGCCCATCTCTTGTCTACAGGGAAAACTTTAAAGCTGTCCAACATAGCAACTAATAACCAACTAATCTTCCCCCATGCAATGAGAGATGTTTAAATCTCCCTGGCAGAATGAAATGACTGGACTGGCCATGATGTTCTTATCCACAGATACTTATTCTCAGATACAGCTCATTTAGGACTCTTATTACCTACTACAAATAGATGCTTTCAATATACAGCGGTTCTGGGACCTGTGGTGCTTTGGCTTAATAATCTATGATTTTCCTGTTTCAGTAAATGAAAATAAATTGATTTATGGCAGTTAATGCACAGGTACTGAAAACAGCAGCTGTAGTTTTTTTGATACCCATCTGTCCTCCTCTTACTCCATCTGCTTCCTTCACTCATTGCACTGGAATTCAGCTTCACAAAATGCAATCCAAACTCTTTCATGTAGCACAGTGTAAGTTACCTAGTTACCCAGCTAAATGACATTTTCCAAATAAATCACTCTCCCTGTATTCTGTAGAAGGCAACAGACATGGATTTCGCAGTTAATATATGTCTGAGCAATGTTTTTTTCAACAAAATATACAACAATCAGTAAATTTCTTCTGATTTCAGATGGTGCACTTCAAAATAATACCATAAAGACTCATCATTTTAAACAATTATTGATTATACCTTGGGGATTTTTCACCAATTCCACTTGATGCTGCTTTTAAAATGGTAAGTACCTACACAACTCTATGATTTATAGATGGGTTAGACCTTTATAGATAATACAATAGTATAAATGCACACTAATAAATGATTTCATTGGATTATATAGCTTTTATTAAACTGTGTTGATTGACTTTTTTTATTCTTCAACAGTTCTTTGGCCTGTTAATGATTAAAGATTTGGATTTCACTCTTTACACTAAATGTAAGTGTTTAACAGGAAAATAAAAGCTAAGAAAGCCCTCCCTCCTTACAACCCAAAATGGAAGATACAATATACAGGCTGAAATTAATTTATTGAGAACTGTTGCATAGCACAATTACAAAAGGTACCACTAAAACCCATTTGTTCTACAGGATACTATAAGCAAAGGATTTCCATTACTATCCCATCTTTAAGGCATTGTGGTACCTGAGGTCAGTTGAAGGTCAAGAAGGGGGGGATTGCTGTTGCTCTATGAAAGGGCTCACACTTTAAATATAAGTATCTCAGTGTTCACGGTGCCTTTCATTTCTACACTAACGTGGTTTCTTGAATACCTACATGCTTTAAATACTTCAGTTCATGCATTTACCACTTCATTATTGGCATCACAATAAAAGGGAACAGTCACATTTTATTTGCACTACAAAGGTCTTTTAACGGATACTGAATTTATACAGAATAGAATATTCAATACTAGCATACAGAATGCAGTGCACATGAACATGCATTTAAACACACAACTTTGTGATCAGGGTGATAGTAACTTTACTTTTTTTTTTAAATTCAACACATTATTTTACTAAAAATTGATTAACATAACTACCTGAAAGAATTTTATTCAGCCAAAACCAATAAACTACCTAACCTCTTGAGATACAGAAGTGTTTATAATACAAGGGATGTATTAAGAACTTAGTAACAAATTAGGCTGGAAATTAAATGTTTTTCCAAGATGAAAAATGGAAACAAATGCTGGTAATAGCACTTTGTAAAATAGAACTTTCATATTACAGATCCATTACCATGATGTCGGTGACTAAAAAATGAGGATTGCAATTCTTTTAATCTTTATGTGTATTTAAATAAATAAAAGCCAATTTTTCCTTTCTATGGTACAGTTTGAAGTACATGCAAAAGCAAGCAAAAAACAAAACTGCTGGCATCAACCCTACAGAAAAAGAGTTTAAGTCTGTATGCCTCCTGTGGTCCTTTAAAAAGCATTAATAATTAAGTATTTGCATAAAGATAAAGCAAAAAACCCTCTTACATGAAAAACATGTATCTTTTAGATATCTGCAAGCTACTTATCTTGATCTGTTCCATAAATAGAAACTAATTATGGAGGGACTGAAAACAAGACAATGCCCTAGAAAATAAGAGGTGATCATTTCTAAATATAGTCAAAATGGTGTGAGTAAATCTGTATCATACAGATTCATATTTAACACATAGATCTTTTTTGGTCTAATCTTCCTCCTTTTACAAGCAAGAGTTAAACTTCTACAAATTCCATTAAAAGCTGAATCAGTCCTGATGCATTCTTTCTCTAGTAGTATTTCCTATCCTGCAGAGTATTGAAATTAACTGTTAATGGCAGAACTGTAAAGGCTCTAGTGAAAAAAAAGTATTCAGTCTAAATTAATGCCTGAGCTCTGACTTTCAAGTGAAGACAGAGATCAGCAAGTCAGCTGCTGCTCATATTGCTTTCTCATTCATAATTGAAAAACCAGAGGCTTGGGGAGTCCTTAGCATCCTAATCCGTTTCTTCCCAGGAATTCTATATAAGTTTTCTTTTAATATATTTATAACAAAAAAAGAGAATAAAGTTATAACTTCAGAAACAAGTTTGATCCAAGGCTAAATTTCAGACCCCCAAACGGACACAATATAGGGGTCAGCAGTGAGGTTGAAATTTCAAATACGCTGAGTCAGTCCTGCCAAGGTGGGTGTTAGGGCTTCTCAGTTTCAAAGGGTATCTCAGCTGCTGTATTTGGACAGTAATGGTCCCCAGAGTCACTGCAGAAGTGCATGTGAAGCTGTTTCTCAGAGCAAATAGCAAGTCATTATATATGGGCAAAGAGAGGCTGGCAAAGGACAAAATAGAAGGCCCTTCTGCCACTCAGAGCTGGAGAGCACCATTAGAAGGACTGCAACAGACCTGGTCAGGAAAGTTATCTTCTTTGGGAGCTGAGAGGAGAAAGTGGTTGGATGGATCCACTGAAGTCAGCCAAATCAAAAGTCGCATGCTGGATTTTACAAAATTAAGTACAATCATGGCCTTTATTTTTAGACATCTGTGCTAAAGGGAAGGAGATTAAGATGCCTGAAATGATTATTCTTCACAGGCGAGTCACTCAGAAATCCGATCTGTATGATTGCAGACACTTGTAAACACTGATTCACCAGGATACAGCACTGAGCTATAATTCACATAGTCTTAGTGCTGCGCAGCAAACCGGCAGTCAAAAAACATTTGAACATTGTACAAAGTGACAATTTGCTGTGCTGCTTTACAAAATCATAATGGCAAGAAATACCTTTCGGTTTGCCTTAAACTACCATCTGTCAACAGAAAAAGGCAAAATACATTAATTTACATACAACATTTTGCTAGCCAGGAGCAGCATTAAGCATTATCCCTTTCCCCTACCCATCACCTTAAAAGGAACTATTCTAAATCCCTTCATTTGTGGCGTAGACATTTTCTGTGACAAAAATAAACTGAAGCAACTGAATATGTAACAGTGCAAAAAAGCACAGCCTAGGGTGGAATACCCAACCCAGCGCACATGCTCTGTTTGCTGTATACTGATACCCAGAAGTGTAGAATATTTGCACAAATATAGGGAACCCTCAATGGCAGCAAGAGGCAGCACTTGCAGCCTAGATCAGCCCTAGTCCATGCAGTCAGAGACCTATTTGACACCAGCTGGACATTAATCTAAAAAGCATTTACCTGAGTTTCACATGTTCTTAGTCCTAACTTCCTGATTCACAGTGCAGCAGCACTATCACTTCGGTCTACCGTAAAGCAAAGGCAAAATGAATTATGTAACTAAGTCTAAGTGGATGCACTGGGCATAGTAAAGGAAGAACACATATGATCATTTAAAGCAAAAGTTTTAAAATTAGATCACAGAAAATGCATTTAAATAGTTCCAGCAGAAATTATTTAATTTCCAATTACTCAACACTATGAGACCACAGCCTGAAAATTTATTCTATGACTTTTAGTTTGTAGACAGGTGCTAAACTACAGGATTTTATCTTTCCATGGTTAACTGATCCGAACATGCTTTTGAGTCATTCTTGGTTTTTAAGCTTTATTGTTAATGCAGAAAATCTGCATAATACTGAACGTTGAGAGGTCAGTGCCAAATAGATGGAACTTACTCTCAAAATATCAGGGCTCATTGCAGTTCTTGGTATTTTTCTAGTATTTAATTAACTAAAAACTTCACTTCAGAATTTTAGTTCCCTTCATTAACACAAAATTATGATTGTCTGTGGTGTTTCATGTTCTTCTGGAAGGCTGACTTCAAAAACATACAAACTGTGTAGGAGGAGGGTGGCAAGAAAGAAACAAACTGAAACAACCTTAGCTTACATTACCAAAAGCAAATCTCCCTGTTCAAGTTCAAATTGAATGGCATCTTGGAGGTGAGAATAGAACAGTAATCACATAAAGCAAGTTGTGTGAATGATGACTTGGAGAACCTGGCAAACAAAAAGAGGAGAATCTTCAAGGTAGGAGACGCAACAAACCAACTATCTGCATTAACTCAAAGGAAAAATAGAAAATGTTGACAATGTGTTAACATAGCCTTTGAAAGACATGAAAATAAATTGGGAGGACTAAATAGGATTTATCAGCCATCAGAGAGACATGTCTTTTTCTTTTCTCCTTTTCCACCTTCTCCATCATCATCAAGTTCAACATTATCAGTAGGACGTTTTTTACCTACTCAAAGTTATAAACAGCAGTCCAGATGCCATGAGCATGGCAAAAGTTACTCAGCTGTGCCTGGTCTCTCTGATACTGAATAACCTATTGTAATCCATGTATTAAAGAATAAACTCAATGCAGTTTTCATGATGGCAACTTGAGGAGCTATACTAGAATTGCAGTTAATTATGTATGTGTATGGTGGGGTTAGCCCTCTGTAGAGGGCAACAGGTCCGGCAGGAACTTGCTCCTCAGCTTGCTAGGCAGACAAAAACAAACTGCACCAATCTTCAGCTCAATATAATGGTGATGCCTCCATTGCAAAGCAAAGAGGTGACATTTCACTTTACTGAAGTGTCATATCTCCTAGAAAGAAGTAGCATTTCCTTGGTTTATTTATACAAGTTCAGAGGACACTGACATCCATATATATGAAACAAGCACTGAATGTTGTTATATATTGCAGGAGAACTGAGGAAATGTGCAAGGAAGAACCATAGATAGGCCCAGTTCTCAGTAATGTCAAGGTTGCATATTCACCCATGATAACTACTGGTGGTACACTCAAATACACCATGCTAATGGCCAGTCTGGTACTTTCCTTATTGTGCCAAAGCACTTACAGGTAACGCACAACTCCTTGGTAGCTCACACAGGAACTTTTGATCTCTTCTGGTCAGGCTAGTACAGCAAACTATTTCTATTTATTGGATTAATTTTTGTCTGTTGACTTTGTCCCTTCCTTTCAGACACTGTACAGCTTTTGGCTGGGACAGAACTAGTTTCTTCACAGCAGTTTGTACAGTGCTGTGTTTTGAACTTGTGGCCAGAGCAGTGTTGACAGCATAAGGCCATCTCTGTTCATATGTCAGAATTTTGTTGTGTATATATGGATGATTTTGACAATCAATTCACAA
>VZRN01003024.1:1470231-1613023 GCA_013397935.1 Dasyornis broadbenti
ATTAAAAAAAAAAAAAAAAAAAAAAAAAAAAAAAAAAAAAAAAAAAAAAAAAAAAAAAAAAAATTTAAAGCTTAAAACAGGAGGTACACTCAATAATTCCTTTAATGAATATTAGAAGTGTATACACCACTTACAAGTGGATTTCAAAAGGTTCCACATGTAGACTAAACTTAGGAATCAGATGAAATTAAAAAAAACCCAAAAACTAACAAACCCTAGCAACATATCAACCAATGATTATTCCTTTCTATTCATTTGCATATAGCATTTTGCCAGCCAGTAGCAGTCATTAAGCATTATCCCTTTCCCCCACCCTTCACCTTAATAGCGACTATTCTATATCTCTATCTATTCATCTGTGAGTTGCTCAACAGTACTTTTATGTCTTTGTTGGAACTACTGCTGCTGGAAAGTGGTAATTCTAGGACGGATTTTATTGTTATGGCTACTAACACAGAAATGTTCCTGTCCTGCTGAATCCTCTATTTCCTCTTCCCATGTTGTAAAAATCAGCACCCTGATATCTCTATAAAAGATAGAACACAGCATAACTGGGTCCTCTGCGTTAAAGACAGCGTAATGAAATGTAGGATCAGCATTTCTCTGACAGTGCCTGCACATCTTCTGGTTGCCAAGCTACAAAATACATTCACAAGTTTTAGGTTTTCATATATGAAGACATCTTTGCGGGGAAAAGTCCAAACAAACATCTGTGGATGAGAGGTTTTGTTTGTTTACAGAACAGACACCACATCATGAAGATCAAACTTATCCACTTCATCTCTCACTGGCAATCTAAAAAACTCTGCATGTTTAGTAGTTCCCTGAGGATTTGCCTTTCTTATCTCTTTAATCTTGACAAAAGGACCATAAAATGCATCAGGTGAAGGCAGCTTTCACAGTCAGTAAACTAGACCATCTTATTAGGAAACAAATCAAAAGCACAAGTTTATTCCACAAGCTGTAAAACAGTTTCCATACAAAATTGATTTTGGCCCAAGTAAAGTGATACTAAAGAAAGATTATGTTAAAAAAAAAATTCAGCTATTCATCAGCTCAGAAGTAAACTAGCTGACATTCCTTCCAGATGCATTGCATATCCATCATACCCAGCAGAATACCTTCTAGCTAAGATATGCTGAACTATTAACTGTTTTCACTTAGAAGAATATGCATCAGCAATATCTGATAAAGCATTTGAAGCAAAGTAATGGCAACAAAAGTTGGACATATGACTAATTCTCTTTTTACTTTATCTTGGACCAAATACTATGGTGAAATTCATTGCACAGGAATAGTGATGCCGTTAATTTTCAGCAAATAATGAGCGTTTCCACCACCACCACCAGTAAATATTTCAAAATCCAAACAGAAGGAAAACCAACTATTTCTTTACATATATAATAACAATCCTATTTACAGAAAAATTACAGAAAACACACAGAGAGAAAATTTAAACCAATTCAACACTGACACTCAAAGACACATTTTAGATGTAGTAATAACTGTACATCCTTCAACCTTTTCAGTTTTATGAATAAAAGTGCAATTGAATGTTTTTAATTCTGTGTGGATTGTTATTTTTATTCTGGTAAAGCCAGCAAAGAAATGGTCCAACAGAACTTGTGTCTTCTAGTTTATTCCATAATTTTCTATGCAGTGCAAAGGCACAAGACTATAACTTATGAATATTCATGACAGGTGTGAAATGAACCTAAATCACAGTGTTCTCAATATCTCCTACTACGTAAGCTCAAAGCTGAAGTCTGATGCCTAAGTATTTTGGACAGTGCAAGACAAAGATCCTGAAACACAAAAATGAACTGTGTTTGGATTAATATCTGCCCAATTACACAATAGTCTTTATTAAATACCATCAAAAGATATATCTTCCCCTAGAATATCAACAAATGCTCCAGAAAATTGAAAAGTATTCCATTAGAAAAAAAAGTTTGAAAATTCCATTTTACTTCTTGATGCATCTTCTGAATGCACAAAGTATCTAGAACATCTCTGTATGAAATAAGCAAAGGGTAGAACAATGACAAACGAATGGACCTGCCAAGCAGAACTCTGCTTCAAACTCCCACCCAGGCCCTGCCAAGGATGGGCATTACCATTCACCAATTATACCCTCAGTTTTCAAGTTCCTTTAATTAATAATTAAGCAATATACGGTGCACAAACCTTGCTTATCCCAGTTTGCTATGAGAGTTATGTTGGTTCAATCACTATTCAAAGCACTGAAGATACTTAGACAGTACTTCAGACCTCGTGAGTCCTTCTCGCCTTTACATGTAAATGGTTTAAGCTCATATCCTAAGTCTAGTATTTCTGAAGAAGATAACAGAATCTGACACATTAGCTTTAAAGGGACTGACTATAACTATAGAATTAAAATTGCATCAGGGCATGATAGGCAAGGAAGGAAAACATTTCCCAATACAATGACTGAATATGCTGAAGGTGGTGCTGAGACACCTTCATGAGCAGAGATTAGGAATGGGAAGCATTTAACATCTTTCATCTGTCTTGACTTGCCTGATTACCTTGTTATAAAATTTTTCATTTGCTATTTTCTAATAATTTCAAACTTGCAATGCTACTTCATGTCTCCATAGTGCCAAAATTCCTGGTTTGCACAGATAGATTATTAATTGTTCAGAAAGGTGTTGGAAACTTTAAGGTCTGAACAGGCTCCTTGACCCAAAAACTTGAATTAGTATCACACAAGACATTAATGGAACAGTGACTCAGAACGAAAGTATTGATTAAAAAAAGCTTGATTACATTGTGGTTAACCAAAATGTATATATGTCCTACCTCAGGGTAGCTTCTGGTAGGTGTTTGGTCATGTTTACTGGAAAAGTTCTAATTTTTTTTTATATTTAGGTATATTTCTATTTTGCAAACAGACTAGGAAAAGGGATGAAGAGAATTTCTTTGTAAATCTAAATGAACAAAATTCAACTAGAATTGCAGAATACGTTCAGAGGAATGTAATCTCCAAGTCATTTAAATGCACACTAGTCAATACCTGCAATGATATAATCATCTTTTCATTTACTTCAGAACTATGTCAACACTAGGTTTCATTTTACTGCACATGTATGCAGTTAAAAATATCAGTCTTTGTACACATTATTAGAGAAAAGGTCTTTCTTTTCATTCCACGTGTAGCATCAAGGTATTAATTTGAATGCTCTGTTTGTCTAAAGAGGCCACCTGGAGCCTTATATTGTCATTATAATGTCATCACATAGCACATTTATTGTACCTCTAGCTACATGTTAGTGCATAAGTAGCTCGTGCAAATCAGTGGTTCCAAGGATCAAACTGTGTCCACTGCATGTTAAGATTATGTCAGTCGAGGAGTTAAGAATCAGCCATTATATATCTAGTCTATTAAAATGCAAACCACACAGGACTTCAGCTTTCTGTGTGTCTTTTAGGAGCAACACAGCATTTAGAAGAATTAAACAATAAGCAAGAGGCCCCAACATACAAGTGACTGGATGTTCCGGCTACGCAATATTTTCTACTTTTATCAGTCATCAGGTTTGTCTAAATGCACACAGATTAGAAATTTCATTACCAAAAAAATCTGCTCCAATGCACCACAAAGGCATTTGCTTCTCTATCAAAGAATGCAGAAGGTATTTTTAAAAGACTATCAGTTGACTTAGCAAACATGACAAAGGCATGGTAAGGTTACAGGGTAGCTGGTCAAGACTGGCCAACTCCGTATTGCAGGATGGATCATAATTCAAAGGCCTAAATAAAAGGATAGAGAGGCAAGTGGATTGTCTAGTGATGGGTTAACAGTATTGCTTTCTATATTCCCAATCTGAATATATGCCCATATATCTTTGTTCTTAATGAATACAAAATATTTGTAAACTTAGTTCGGCATTTCCCTAATGCAAATATTTCATCACTGATTCAGCGTTCCCCAAATTTCTCACCTCTATTGTCTTCTATAGAACAACTGATGGACAGAAACCTCAGAATTCTAGTAATCTTATTACTAACAAAGCTGCAGCATTCATAGGTTCTTAGTATTATATAATCCCATTCAGGTATATAACTGCTGATCTTTTGACTGTAATGAAATTATGGAATGACAGATCCTTTAACAGATAATAAGACTGAATAATCTCTGAAAAAGAGATTTGTGACACACTCAGACTGTGTATTTAGTAATGCTTAGCCTAAAAATAATGAACAAAATTTTAATCCATACCTAAATGTCATTGAGAACGTCAGAGAAGCCTTTGTACAGCAAAAGCACAATCTGCCTTTGTACCTGAAATTGCAGGCAGGGTTGGAAAAAAAATAACACAAGAGTATATTTTTCATCTTCCTGTGAAAGCACCAGCACGTTTAAAACCATCGCTCATAACAGTAAATCAAAATCTCAGTAATGCTTGTTTGAACTGGCTTTTAAGATAGAGGGTGAACAAAAAGACCTTTTAAAATAAGTTTCAGGGAATATATAAATTGCCTGAACGCTGCCACGGACAATCACTTTTAACAGCATATGTCCAACAGCCTAGTATAGTTACTTGCTGTTCTGGGTGCCTGCCAAAGAAAGAGATCCATCCAGAAATTATGAGGGGAAAAAACTCAAGAGAAAATGGGTAACAACACAGAACCTAAATACATCTCTAGCTATTCTAAAGCTATTCCTTCAGCATCCGTCATCATAAAATCAGTGTTCCTGACACATCTTCATTCTAATAGAGAAATATTTTTTTTAAAAAGCCTGGAATTCACTACTGACAAACAGTACAGTAGCACATATAAGATATATCCTACTGTGCAACTTTCCCGAGGAGCATCTGAGAATTATTAATGACATAAGCATCACTGAACCACTGAATGATGTAATACCACCTACGTTTTGCAGATAGAGAAGAGCAGAGGCCATAAACCAAATCAGCAGGAAACCTTACAGCACAATTAATTTCTCCTAAAATATATTCCTGTTTTAGCTTCTAGGAAATGTTTCACTGAAGGATAATATTTATTAAAGCAGCAGCTATCTCCCTTTTTCAGATTAGAATTTCTGACAGACACTGGCAACTCTAGTTACTAAGGATTCAGTTTACTGTTTAATAAAGAGCTTTGGTGAGACCGGCTTAATCAGCACCTACCTGGATTATTTTTAAATAAAGCTATGTCTGCCCTGAGAAAGCCTGGCATGGGTGGGTGCCAACCAGCAGGGTTCTGATTCAGCCATTAAGAGAAAATCTTCAATACCTAACAACAGCAGGCCATGACACCATTGCAGATGCTCAGTGCAGAGCCAAAGAACCCAGAGTGGGGCTGGCAGAGAGCTCAGCTTTAATGGCTCTCACAACTTGATTTCTTCTCTTCCTACTCCCTTCACTGCTCCTCACATCAAACTGCAGCCTTATGGCTTTTCACTGAAGCAGAGATGAGGAACTGGCTCCTGAAAGTGAAGGCAGCAGCCGCCCAAGAGGCCAGAGGAGGCCACAGGCACAGCAGGACACTGTGGCACACTCAGGACACAGCTCGGGCACACTCAGAGCCAGGCCTGCCCTGCTGCCCTCACCATCGCTGCTCTGCCCTGGGCCAACAGCTCATCCAGCCCATCAACCTGGGAATTCAGCTTGGTCCAGAACAGTGCTTTGCTTTTCCAAAGTGAAATGCATTGGAGTGACCCTAAATTCAGCCCTGTCTCCAATATTACATGATCACAGTGCCCATCCAGCTAGTTAAAATTCTTGCACTCTCCAGAGAGATTTATGGATCTGAAAGAAAGCGAGGAGGAGTTTTGTAGCCTATGAGCTCTGTTGTCTAAGACCGAGGAGCTATAATTTTTACTTTCGCGACTATTTATTTCTTTTATATTTAGAACAGAAAGGATCAGATGAATATCTTAATTTGGAAGGGCTCAAACACAGAACAGATACGAGATCTACATCTTTCCTTTGGTGCAGTGTCTCCTACTTTACCAGTTTGAGACAGACCATGACCACCCACTGTGAAGCACTGAATTCAGTGCACGAGCCTGATGACAGCAATTTGGGATGCCACACTGCACAGCGATAGACTGAGGGTTTCTTTTTTTGTGGTTGCCTACTCAATCTACCTGTGTGTGAAAGTCAGGACTGCAACTAAAGCTGAGACTGAAGAAACGTCCAAGGTTCTTAGGAAAGAAGAATTCATCAGGGAATTTCAAAATTTATTCTGATGTATTGTGTAACAGAAATCAGCTTGCCTCTCACAGGACCTAAATGTTTAGGACTCTCTTCTTCCTTGTCTTCCTTGGCTTTTTTGTGGACTTTTTTTTTTGTCTTTTTTATTTATGTCTACACAAATTAAACATTTCCAGGAACAATGGCATGTGAAATTTTAAACTTCTACTTCCTTTAACATAATACTTCTAGTACTCTAACCTGTGTTTTTCTACTAGACCAAATTTACACAACTCTTTTCACATTTTCTAGTAGTCAATGGTTGCAGTCATCTAAAGATTGCATTGTAAATATCTGCAAGAATAGGAAAGGCTTTCCCAGGAAAAAACATACAAGAACACCAAAGTGTTACTTAAAAATAACATTAGTTTCTGGACAGATGTGAAAGAGCTTACTTTCATATTAGTCCATGTAAGCCTACATAATCTCCTAACAATCCGCAATCTAAAATACATGCTTTGTGGCTTTGTGCATCACTGCATACTCATTTGACAAAAGGTTTGATACCTTTGTGCTTTGGTTTGCTATGGATGACTGAAATTCTGAAGAAACTGTGTGCTGCAACAAGCTCACAGAAATGTACAATTTATGGCGAGATTTGACAAATGCTCTGTACTTGTCTGAAAGCTTTTCTAGCACAGGAGATAGCATAGTGAATATGAGTGGTAAAATGCCTGCTGATTTTAATAGAAGCTAAGTTGTGCAGATGATGGCTGCGTTGAATCTCCAACCCTTACTAGGTACCAGCCCCTCCAGGCACTGTCATTTCCCAGTATGCTCTGCACTTCCAGTTGTAAGAGTCCCATAAAATAAAATGTTTATATTTTATTTTTCATAAGTTATGCTTTCACCAGTCCAGCTACTCAAGTCTACATTAATACAGCTCTGTTTTTATGTAGCAGATGGTCCAATGAGATTGACTTCTCAGCCTGCCCAATGTCTCATCTTAAACCAAATGTTCATTTATAACTGTCCATTATCACACCCTTTAGATGTTAAAGGGGACTGAATAGAGGCACACCTCTAGAGAAGTGGTAAAATATCTCAATAAAAGAAAGGAATTCATGTCAACTTCCAGGAAATAGCAGACATTTTCCA
Organism: Dasyornis broadbenti; assembly: GCA_013397935.1. NCBI lineage: Eukaryota > Metazoa > Chordata > Aves > Passeriformes > Dasyornithidae > Dasyornis > Dasyornis broadbenti. Next base: position 1,477,554 of record VZRN01003024.1, read on the forward strand.
TCTGTTCAAATGACTAGTGTTGCTATTTATAGAAGCTACCTTCACATTAAGGACTTTTCAAGGCTGATATGGTCTGGTTTAGAAGAAGGATGTACACTTTATGTACAGCTTGAAATCTGGCCCTAAGTTACAAAAAAGCTGGAATGAATCAAAACTTCATAACTTATATTTAACAGGAAAATGACACTTTACAATGTTAAAATAATAATAATAATAAAATCTTAAAATCACATTAGTTTCTCCAAACACCAAAAAGCAAAATTCTAGCAAAATCATATACAGACACCTCAATGCTACCTCTGCTACTCTTGTTCTCCCTACCTAGCATAAATAATATGAAATACAAAATACCTGGTTGAATGCAGCAATATTTCCTCTTTGCCATGACTGTTCAGTGTTAAAGCTGAATATAAAATATTTCATTACTTTTAACACTTACTTGAGGCTTCAAAACCCAGTGCATTTAAAATAAACTTTTAGTGAAAGCTTTATTTCATGTCTCAGCAGTAACAAAGTCTATTACAATAACATGCATGAGATCTAGAGGTTCAGCAGAAAGATGAGTGTATCTTTTATATCCACAGGAGGGAGATAGCTATTTCACCTCCTGTAAGGATGACTTATTCAATAAATGGAGAAAATATAAATTTTAAAATGCACAGATTTTTTTTTCCCTGCATCTCAAGAAAGACTAGAAATCTTAGGAAATCAAGAAAGTTAACTCCACCATAGATGTTACAACACCAGGTATTTTGGAACAATGAACTGAATCTCTTGAAAAAAGAATATTACAAAAGCTTCCATACTTTGGGTCATTAAATCAAGAAAGTCTGTCTTCTCTCTTCCCTATGGCTTTGTGCTTCTTCCTGCATCTTTTTTTTTTTTAATCCATCTTCCTTTTACAGAGAAGTTTATGAATTTTTCTATACAGACAAAGATTCATGCAGTTTATATCCAAACACAAACTCAATCTAGTTTTGGTACATTAATTAGCAGAAAAAATTACCTACTGGGAATTGTAAAAGCTCAAGTTGAAATTTAGGCAAAAGGGGCTTGAAAGCATGAAGTTACAAGTATAAAGAAGGAAAAAGACACACAGGGTTAAAAAAAGAATCAGGTCATTCTCTGTATTATGCTTTTTCATAAGCCATAGTGAACAGTACAAGCAGCACCAGCAATAGAAAAGGGACTAACTATAAACCAAAATCTTTGGTTTTCATTTCCATCTGACACTTTACCTGAATCACTTTCTCAGTCTCTTGAGTATATAACAGGAAAAGTGGAAGCAGGGTAAAATTTAGCATGAAATCTTATATTTTCCCTAGAAAGTTTGGTGGTCTTAATCTCAGAAAAGGCAATTGCAGCAGAAAGGAACAGAAGAGAAAAATGGAGCTTAGTCTCTGTCACCTTTATAGAGCCAACAGTACTGTGGTGACTAGTACTGACACTATGAATACTTTCAGGAGGTTCTCATTCCCTGTAAATTTTTGCAGCAATACTGGAAAATAGCAAACAACAGTGTCAGGAGAGGTCACAGTAACTACATGCTCTCTAATGAAGTTTGGTTTCATGGTAAAAACCTAGAAAATCTAGCAAAGCAAAACTCACATAAAAAACTCACTAACTCTCATATTTGTACCTTCTGAATTGTATTTTTTTAAAAAAATATTTTGATAGCATCAGGAAAAATGACACTGTAGTAAAATGCAGAACACAGACTGTGAGCAGATGCCATGACAAGATGCGAACAGAGCCCTGCAACAAAGGAAAGTGACCACACACAGTGATGGCTTGTGAGGATAAAGCAAGCACCATTAAGAATAAAGAACAATGAAAGCATAAAATTATCCTATTTTCTCATGCAAATTTCTCAACAGCTTCATTCAAAGCCCCTCATAATAAGCTGGTAATTAGGAACATTTTAATTATACAATTTAAGATGAAGACAACCATGATAATAAGAATCACAAGGCCGCGCCTAGACAATGTAGGTTCTATTAACATGGGATGCATTTATTCGCTGATTTTAAACAGAGCTCTTTTCACATTACCCTGAACCAATATGGATTTAAGATCTCCATAATCACGTTTAGCAAGGCACTGTGTGCAAATCAATAAAAGCAGTTATTCAGTAGGGTTTATGAGGCATACAGGGTCACATCTGGTTGACTTTTTTTTTATTTGGTGTTTAGGTCAACTTTATAGACCTACACATGAGTACATTTAAATGCACATTTTCTACATTGTTTGGAAGGCCAGCATATGTCCTCAATTTTCCCCTCTCTACACATGTATGTGTCTCATAATCTATGCCCAATGTTTCTGTGAAAATAAATAGATGCATGAATTCAGTTATCTCCCATGAGCTGTAGTTATTTATGGTCATCAGAAAAGAGGTTTCTAATCCCTCTGTCTAAAAGCTCAGTACTCTGCTTCCATTATCATTTATTATTACATGCAGGCAATGAACATGCAGGTTTAGATACTGAGTTTAGGCATGATCCTATAACTCATAAATACATTCTGGGGAGCTGTTAAAAAGAAATCAGAAAGGGGCATTACCCAATAAAGTGAGATCATAAAACCACACACTTTAGTCACTTCAAAAAAATTAATGCATTTCCCCAGACTCCTTTTGTAAAATCCCAATCATCCAAATAAATGACCTGTGAAATACGCTTCTATCTAAATTAGTCTATAGCCTTCAAGTCTTTCCCCCACCAAAATCTCTCAAGTCTTTACCATGACCACATTCCTCTCATAAAGCAATCTCTAAGTTTCATAGGTTTACTCCTCAAGGAACATATCACAAAAGAACAGTACAATTTCCCAATTATTTACTTTTAGTTTAGGAAAAACTTCGCAGGAATGGCCAAAGCACCATTAGACTGTGGAGAACTGGTTACCATCGCAAAATGCAGCAGTCTGATACTGCAAACACCCTGTCAAGAGCATGCTTCTCCTACCCATTGTGTAACTACTGAGCTGGCTTATCCCCAAATTTATCAGAAGCTATGAAACTGCAGTCAGTATCCATAATAACTTGCACCAATAAAGGCCCTGGTGTATAGTGTTCAGTGTGGAAAACATGAAGTGGAAGAAAGCACCACTTGTACTCTATTTCTCATATGCCATTTCTTTTAACACCACATACTGTTATTCCAGATACACATTTAACTACTCATAAAAAGTTCTTCTGTAGTTTACAAGGAGAGGAACCCACATAGTGCTGTAATATAAAACTTAAATAGCAGTACTTTAGGTTTGTACCACAGACGTAAGTCACTTGCTAATTGGATTCTTACATTTGGACATCAGCTTTTAATCTCATGCCTCATTGCCCAGGAAACAGCTACATTTGTTCTGGGCTTCTTAATTGTAATATATCTCTTTGATAGTATAACAGTCATTCACACTCACCTGATGCTTAAGATTTTCCAATTTGAAGTGAGGCCTGAAGACATGAAAGGCATTTTGTCTGTGAAATATCCTGCTCCTCATGGTGTCCTTTAGATGAGGTTCACAGAAAAAGTAGGACATCAATGATCATTGTGTCCCATGACTCCAAGTGAGACCGGTATAATATGGAGAAGAAAATCTACATGACCGGATAATGAAAAAAAAAGTTAACTTCCCTAAATTTTTGCATAGTAAATAAATATTTAATGCAGTATTCATGCAAGAATCAGAAATTTCTAAAATGGATTGGTTGAAAAATCACAGGGTAAAATCCCACAAGATAGGTCCACCCATAAGTCAGCACGTCCCTGCACCAAGTAAGTACATAAATTGGTTTACTATTGATTTTAAAAGTTCACTTGTTTCACCTCTACCTGTAATGACATTCACAAAATAAATAGAAAGCCACAAAAATCCATTTCAATATATAGACTGCAACAATGCTAACTTTCCAACTAGCTGAAAGTGGCCATAGGCCTTCTGAGGCATTAGGCAAGTGCACACTAGACACATACACACACATCCCAAGTCCAGCATGGGATTGTTATACGTGTGGGGCACACCCCTGCCAAGCAGATCCCCCTGCACCTGGGCAGGGTGGCACAGCCCAGAGCTCTCGCTCCATCTTGTGTGTCCAGCCACGGATTCATTGTGCCAAGGCTGAAAAGCTGAGAAGGCGGAGGGAAAAAAAGCAAGGATGCTTTCCTACAGTGAATTCATGATTTGAGGATGGTGCATCATTATTTCAGATTAATCCGATTTTTCCCTGCCCTAAAATGACACTAAGGTCTATCTCCTCACCTGCTCTTCAGCACTTGCTCTGTCCAGCCCCTGTCCTCAGCTCTGAGCAGCTCTGCAAGAAGGGGGAGACAGCAGTGTATTATAACCTGTATTTAGGTGAATCCTTGATCACAGACTTCCATTCAGAGATGATTTTTATTATATAGGAATGCAATTGGAAAATATAAACCTTCAGATCTCCATAAATACACAAGAATTACTTTAATGGGGCAACAAAAACTTTATCAGCTGAAGTCCTGTCCTGTAACTCCTACAGGGTTTATAGGATTAAATTCAGTGTCTTTTTAAAGCCTCACTACCATATAATTCTTTACTTTTAGCCTCTTTTTCACCATCTCTCAGTCCCAGAAGTTCCCTCAAACCATGCAAATACATTTTTAAGCATGGATTAGGTCTCTCATATTTAATAAAAAGTCTACTTAAATTATTTTTCAGCTTTGTTATCACTGAGTATTGTGAAGTCTTTCAATGAACTGAACATATCTCTATTCTGTTCAAACAAATCCACTCCAATATTAACATTTTAAGGATTTATGTAAAATATAACCGATACACATATTGCACACCCAGACTTTGTTCCACAGTAGCAAAGCAAAATAGAATCTTTTGATATATTCCCTGTTGTATTGCAAGTCAAAATTATACTTCAGTTCCTTCATTCTGTTTTGCATAACATTATCCATAACACTTTCACTGTGTAGTTTCCAGGATTTACAGCCAGGGCTTACTCAAATCCACAATCAAATTGCCTCACACCACAGCTTCTCTCCCTACAGAAAAGGCTGAACAACTCAAAGGAACCCAAACCTCATTTTCATTCCTATACTTGCATCACAAATTTGGGAACCATTTCACAAAGCGACTCACTTTATAAACCTTTATAATTTGATTTAACCTTGTGAGATGGGGCTCACATTGTGCTGGTGACCAAGCAAGGCCACTTGTTCACCAGCACTTGGCTGGGCCCCCAAGAGACAGAGCTCCAGAGACGTGACAGGCACAGGCAAGGTCACACCAGACAGGCTGGCAGGGCCTCACCTGTCAGAGACCCTGTGGAGGATGCAGAGGTTGCTCTGTCCCAGCCATCAGCTGAGCTTTTCCTGAGAGCACTTTGCACTGGGGAGACATGTGAATTCAAGGCACCACCAAGACTAAAATATCTCTTTACCCCCCTCTCCCATCTTTGCATGTGTGCTGTGCTACCAGCCTTTCAAATTATCCCTCCATTTGCTTCCAAGTTCAGTTTTTGACAGCCAGGCCACTCATATTTTGTATTTATGGAATAGAACCATTGCATTGATTGATTTCTAGTTAACATCGCATTCTAGTTCTGGTTTTATGTCCCGTTCTGTAGGAGAGATCTTGCACTCTAATCAATGTGCTTTGACTGGATTTTATCTTGAATTCATTAATATATGTTATTTGCTCTTATAAACAATGTCCACTTTTTTCTACCGACAGGGCCTATATTTTGAGACTTAAATATTTGATTATAATCCTATTAAAACAAACAAATCTATAACCATTTAATGACTGGTTGAAAAAAAGGAAAACACCTCACAGTTCTGGACTGCTAAAACTGGTGTACAGCTACACATCTCTCTGTCTCTCAAAAAATTGATTTTTAGAGCTTTGCCATGAGCCTTTGCAGTGCTTAAGACAAATGGATTGTATTATTGAATCCAGCCCTCAGGAATCTTACTTCAAAATAAATCAAAACCAGAACCATTCTTTCCTGCAGGCCCACTAAAAACCTGTGTAGAAAAATAATTAACAGCTTCACGAAAATAAAGTCTAAGTTTTATGTGACTAGAGCAATGTATAAAACACTAATAGCATGTTTATAATGACTAAATGGAAAATGCAGATAACAGAAAAATACTAATAACCCTCAGGTACAATGACAGTAATCTCCAAGTAGGACAAATTAACTAATAAATTATTGTGCAAAGCTGTCATTTATATGTAGCTGTCAACTGCTTCAATTTCATTTATTCAAAGGTCTAGAAAATGAGGTCAAGATCAGTTTCTGCCAATTAATTCCAAGAAAACTGTTGTAAAAATCGCAGACTTTCTGAAAAGTGAACATTTGCTGTGGGCTCATTAAAATCTTAGTTAGGGGGAAAAAAATCAATTTTAAAGTTCAAAATAAAGGGTCACATCATTCAGCCATAGCAAACCATCAATATTTATATATGTATAGAGAGTTCTCTCTATAGGTACACAGACATACAAATATGTTATATAAGTAATTACCCATAGGTTTAGTGACTCATATGGTCCCACACACACATGTGGATAATTAATATGAATGAGCTAACCCTTTACTGTTTTATAGCTGTACAACCCACAAGCTGGTGTCAGTATAGCTGCTTCTTCCCTCCCTTGCATTTCTAATCTACTGCTGTGCAAAGCAATCACTTGTTAGACAGAGATCGAGGATGCTACAACACCATTAGGTGGGCCCTGGTTCTCTGCCCCACCTCTTGAATACATTAAAGCTGTTTGCACTAATTTGTTCCAGGTGGCTGTGGGTCCTCCCACAAGGTCATCAGTGGAGACTGTAACTCATCATACATAACCACCCTGCTCACCTGCCGGAGCCCCATGACCGATGCAAGATGTTTATGAGCAGCTGCAAGAGGCAGCTGCATCAATCTCTGCTTGCCAGGAGAATCCTATTGGGGACTTGAACCTGAACACTTGTAGGAAGAGATAAAAACATTAGAATGGGAAGGAGAGACATAAGGGACTTTCACAGTTGGTATTATGGGCATAGTCACTGATTTTAGATTTTTGCTTATGTTATCAACAGTACTCTGGATTGCTCTTAGAGCATAAAGAATATATTGTTCAGTTTCCTCTGCAAAATCCAGCTGAAAGAATGCAAAAGCATTCCCTGAAAACTGCCTCTTTAGCCCACTATTTCCTCCATTTCCAACATATAGGAAAATGTGGCTGGTTTTATTGGTGTTGCCTCACCCGTCCTCACCAATTTGTATTCATTTCAACTAAAAATTGCCAACAAATCAGTTCAGGACCCTGATTTGACCTGTGAGTCTGCTGAATTTGGCAGCTAGGTGGAGGGAACAGCTAAAAAAGCCAGTGAGAGATTTTGGGTTCACTGAGCACAGCTTCCAAGAACGCAGCTCTTCATGGAAAATATAACTGTAGAGGTTTGGCCTATCTACCAGCTTGGGAATGAATAAGGCCTCAGAGAATAGAAAGTTGGGCCCGCCACAGCTTAAGCTATTCACATTTGCCTCTAACTTTAGTTTTAACTTGAATCTCTGAGGCTCCTGAGTTATTTTAGCTGTGTTAGATCAGATTTCCCATCTCTGCTGTAAATGACATCCCATTTTCATCCCAGCAGGAGTCCCCTGAGGTCCTCTTGACCCAATCAATTAGAGAACTTATTTTTCTGGTGGCCAAGCTACAAGAAAAAGCTACATTTTCCTTTGATCCATTTAACCAGCCTACATTTGATCTCTAAGAGGTGAAAAGTAGAGCCATAGCTTGGGGCATTTATTTGCTCTATGACTTTTTAAAAGGAAGTTACCCATATAAGACTTCCCTAGCATGCAGTTAGAAAGCCCCACACAGCTTCTGAGAATGCAGGAGAAGGCAACTGGACCCAAAGGGTGCAATGTTCCACTTCCTGCACATGCAAAACCTGGAGTAATGCTACACACCCACCCACTCACTGCAAGGTCCTGCAGCAGGTATTAATAGCAGTTACTTAAGCAGAGGTGAGTCAGTGCAGTTGATCTGTCCAGTTTTTTTCTGTGTAAAATATTCACCTTTGCAGAAATATTACATTGATATTTAGAACTAAATTTTTTTCCCCAAATAAAGTTAAACATGTGAAGAAGAGGAGATAATCATGCCTTTCTATTGAGACAACATTAATCCCTGTAACTTTTCACGCACCACCAGTTCATCTTCATATCTCAGCTTGGTTTACCGTAAGTTACACCTTAAACCAAACACCCCAGGTTTCTGAGATCTACATAAAATCCTTGTTGCACCACTTCCCTCACTTGCTATAGCTCACACATGCCCCAGAGCAGTACCTGTCCCACCATACCAAGCACTGCTTCTCACAGGCTGTCTGAGCCTTCCTCACTTTATCATAAGGACATCATCATCACTGCCCCCCATAGAGGATGCAGCACCTATGCTACTAAAGTGAAAATTTAGCAGAAGTCCAAGATCCAGCTCTGGCCTAGGACAGACAAGTGTGGTGGGTTTAAGAAAGCTGCCTCTTCTTTGGAGTGCCTGATAAATCACAAATGCTGCTAGTGCTCTGTACTTCTGGATAAAAAAAGCTAATAGATATCCTACAAGCTGGTCTCTAAAAACGTACATGTAGGTGATTTTTCACACTTAGATTGGGTGTTAGAATCTGAAGATAAAAATCTTCCTTTTTATTCAATATGTCACAGCAGAGAATACCATAGGATGAACAGAAAAAGCTGAGATAGGAAAAAGCCAATTGGTTGCACATCTGATGCAGATGAGCATGTACTGACTTGTGCAAATCACAACCCTCTTAATTCAGATTTATAATAAAGATGATTGATGATGATGATGAAGTCACTCTTCCAGTATTTTATCATGAAATGTTGTTACTTTTAGCCGATATCTGTGTTGAAAAAGAAACAATCATACAAAAATAATTTTATTCCCTTCAGCTATTTTATTAAAATTCTTTCTGGTAAAGAGTGAGTCCAACACTTCTATTTTTGTTACTAGACAAAAACTGCTTTCCTCTTTTGTAAGAAGCAATACCGCATCTCAAATTCTGTAACGAGCTGTAATGAGGTGGTGAAAATGCAATGAAGAAACGGGACCAAAATTCAACACTAGTCACTCCAATTTTCTGTAATATTCCTGAGCACTCAAAGTTTCCTATTTCAGATCAATGCATAAATTATATTTTAATTTTATTGTGACTTCCACTACATTCCCAGAAGCAGAGCTGTAATTTGCCATTTTAGTCTAAATGAACGGAGTACATTTTGCTCTCACTTAACCACATTAACTCACTGAGTACAGCAAAACAAGGAGCATGAGAATAAGTGCAATTACAGTATGTACAGAATGTTGTATGTACTATTTACAATGCAGTGACATTTTGGAATGAGTGGTAAAGCTGATCCTACGACATTAGAGCAAAAAGATAATTTTGTCAAAGGAGCAGCAGTAATACATGATGTGTTACTGAGTTCTGCTTTAGTGTTTTTCATTTGTTAGCATTTCCATTTGGTACTGACACAACTACCAAGTTCACAAAAAATAATAACGCTACCATAATGATGCGCTGCCAGGTTAAAAGATGGCTACAGCATATTAAGGTTCTCCTGTTTAATTTAAATCAGGTAATGGAAAAGGAAATCTTAAAACCTTTCTGGGAAATATTTTCTATATAGACAGAACATATAAAGGCATGCTATATAATTAACCAATAGAACAGTGTTTCAAGGCAAACACTAGAATACTAAATAATGAGTACAATTTAGGCTTGTTGCAACTCCAGGGACTGCATAGAACAGCTCCAAGCTCTTCAGGTAATCTTTAGTAGTTGAATTTTCACATCCCCACACCCATGTTCTGAAGAGAATGTTCAGAAGCCACTTCACTTCCTCCTCACCCAGCCCTCAGCCCTGTTCTGCCTCAACAGCTTATCATGGGTCACATACATATCCAAGCATTCATGACTCCATGGCTTCATAAAATCACCCAGAATTCACAAGTTACATCTTTACAAAGTCCCCAACTGCCAGACAATAGTGTAAATATATAAAAATATCCACATAGGCATTTTGCATTATAGCTCAGCAACAGAAAATTACAGTAATTATAAATAATGAAGTCTCTGTCGGGCTTCAGTGATGGGAAAACGGAAAGACACTTAAAGGGAACATTCCTCTGCCTTCCCCATAAAGACATCTATTTACTGATGCTTTCCAACAAAGGCTCAGCCTGAGAGTGAGAAGGAAGGAAGTAGCTGCTCCACCCACCCTGCCCATCGTGTCTCTCGCACACCTGCAGGGTGAGGATCCCTTTGGGAATCAAACTTCAGGAGGGGCTCAAAGCAAACGTAACTTCTGCTCTGTGAGCCAACAGCAGTGGTGCAGAGGACAGCTGCAGACTTGACAGCTCCTGCTGCTCCAGCATGCACAAGGCAAGTCCTGTAACTGGGGATCTACAGCTTTGGGGGATGTGTCCTTTGCCTATCCTACATCACTGATGCAGATCCTCATGGAGATTAGATTACTTTGTTCTCTTCTCTGTGCTTTCTATTAAACCATATTTGCAAAGGATTAAAGACAGCTCCAGTAAGGCTCCGATGATAATGTGAAATGAACATTCAAAGTGCTTTAGATAATACATGCAGAATTTAGACCCATTTTTCTCAGACAGAATTGAGAGGAATAAAGCAGGCCACAGTAAGGACAAGTCAACTCACAGACACAACCTCAGCTGGCTAAGGCAAAGAGTATTTTGCTGGCAAACATTAAGCTTTCCCTGTCCATCATCTGTGCCAGAGCCACATGGTTGTGGCTGGCCACAAAGTAGAAACAGAAGTCCAGATCTGTCTGAGAAACACTAAACATGCACCACAGCTTCTACAAGTGTCCAATTTTGCAGTACAGTTTTACATTCTGAAAAGCAATGACACTTTCTTACTGGCAAGTTAGAAAGCAAAAACAAGTAACTATACAGCCATACTATCCTTTCACTTAATTCTGCAAAATTACCTGGCCTTTAAAAGGAAGACAAAGATTTTAAAAATATGAAAACTTTAAAAATATGAAAAGTTACATCTCAAGCCTGGACTTTAAATTATGTCGTATGCTGAAATGTCATTATTTCTTTCTTGGAAGGTTTAAAAAAACTAAGTAGCTTAGTGGCCTTGGAAGAACATTTGGTGAGGATTGTTCACTGAATTTTGTTTAGCATAGCTCTGATTGGTTTGAGGTGCAAAACCAGGTTGCAATTTGTTAAAGTAGGTCTCCAGTTTTGGGAAAATAAACATTGTTCTATCCCCCTTTGACAGAGATAGCAAACATCACCAGCACAATTGTGGGAAGAGTGTAGAATTGCTCTTCCCAAATTCATCACCAAATTGTAAAAGTGATCCAAAAAATTGTACAAGGAGGAAATGCCTGCCAATTCAGTCACTACAGCTGACTGCAAATGCATGAAAAATTACCTTTTCTGATGTTTTACTAAACTAGCTTTAAAATCCTGAAGTGATTGGATGCAATCTATTATTGGAATAACAACATGAGCATCATTATAGAAGTGTATTTCACTGAAAGGTTTAAATAGCACACCTACTCATAGAATTTGTTCTACTTTATTTGGCAATCTGTGTGCAGATTTGTCACTTGTACAGCTGTCCCTAATGGGGTTATTTCTATAGCAGGCCTATGGTTGCTTATGCTCCAGGATGAAATGAAGTTTGCAATAGCGTTCTAAAAACATTCCACATTATAAAATCACTGAGCAGAGTGATTTGCTTGCTGTGTGAGATGATTGGATAGCCTGGTCTGAAAAGCTCAATTTCACTTCTGTTGATATGGCTTGGCTTGCAAAGTGCTTAACCTTGTTTTTAGTATGGAAAATGTGTTTTCTGGTCTGTCATTAATGTTCTGGAGAGGGTAGAACTTCTCTTTAATCATCATCATCATAAAGTTCACAAAATCGTTTGTTTCAAACTACCTTAAGTTCCAGATTCTAACCCAAAAATTGATGACAGAAATGTCAGCACTCTGTTCAGACACCACAAGGATATCTGAAAGCTAGGGAACATTGAATAAACATCCTATTACACCTGTCCTATGAGGCAGTTCATCAAATTAGTAGCACACAGCAATTAAAACCACTGTCAGACTTTTAGCTGGTGACACATCTCTCCTTGACCCCCTGGCTGCAGCAGAACTTTCAGTGCTTAACTTCACAGGCTGGATGAGCAATAGTCCATTACAAAGGGAACCTTTTGATCAAAACAGAAAATTTGAAATAAAATGCTCTACCATAAGTACTTGAGATATATTTGCCTTAAAAGCATTTATAAACAATTATTTCAACTGTTTGTTTATGTCCTGTACTACCTGCCGGCATCTTATTAAATCAGATACTATTAAATCAAGTTATATCCCCAAACTTAAAAGCTCACAGTGTAATGAAAAAACTGAAAGCCAAACAAAGCAAATTACATAAAACTATAAGTAGAGAGGAAAATATGCAAAGTAGAAGGATAATGGAAACTAATTAGTGTATTTTCTAAGTAAGGGAGAGGTAGTACTGTTTGTGAGACGATATTTTATAACAGACAAAAGAACAGACATGATTTTAGGTATACAACAGCAACAAGGCCTGAAAAAGAAGCCACAGACTTCAGCCTAAGGGCAGCTTGCAAACAAATCTCCATGTTTAAATTAATTATGGTAATCATTTATTAAATTTGAAAGAAAAAGCACCTTTGGAGAAGAAGGTAGTGTTAGCAAAAAAGGAGATGATTAGGTCCTGTGGGATAAGCTTGACAGATAACCAATTAATTATTATCCTTGGAACACTGAGGGCGTCCTACAAATAAAACTGCAAGATATCATTTTAAAAGTATCTATTGAATACATGATTTTGTATCCATGAGTACTGAGAAATTTCTTTTCCAAACTCATCTCACATGAAAGGATGATGTCGAGATGAAGCTGTATTCTCACATTCTCTTCTGTAGAAACTTTCTGTGTCAACAGTAGCAAGAAACAGAAGGTTGTTAGAAGGCAGGGAGAGGAATCTCTGGAAAAATTATTTCACATATGACCTATTGGCAGGAGAAATTATCATTTAAATATACTCAGCATTTAGTTAATTTGATTACTGTTTTATACCAATGTAAAAGTCAAATATATTATGTTCTTGTTAACGAAGTTGCTTGAAACAGATTGGGTCAAAATACAGATATTTATACACCACAGTCCAATGAGAATATCTCTCAGGTTTTATTTTATTTGAGTTTTTCAAGGAACTTTCAAAAGAAAGTATTCCCTGAGACACAAAGATTCATTTCCTTTGACACAGAGATTTGCACCCCCCTCTATTTTTGCTCTCTTTAAAAAAAAAAAAAAAAAAAAAAAAAAAAAAAAAAAAAAAGAATAGATTTTTGGAACAAAAGTAAACTGGGCAATAGGTGTGCCGCAATAAAGGAGTGGAATGGAAGATACAGCAAAGCAGAAGAAGTGTAACAATGAGTTCATTCAGACCCATACTAACCACAGAAGCAAAGTTCAGGATGATTCCAGTGAGAGTTGTGTCTAATAAGGATAATGAGACTATAACTATCTTTGAATAAGAAATACCCCTACTTTTAAATAATTGCCTCATAACAGAGCTTTTAAGAGCAAAATGAGGCATTTTCTTTTGATGTTTTAAAAGAATTCTAAATCTAAAATGGTATCTATCAACTTAAACAATGTTCTGTTTATTTTATCTCCAAGCCCTTTTGGTATCAAGAAACAAACAAAAGACAATTTTGGTCAGAATTGCCTGATTAACTTTATTTCACATTTTTAAATATAAGTCTTTGAAATCTACGTTCAAATTTCCAAGTTTTACTGATATTCCATTTTGAAAAGTGGAGGAAAAATCATTCCCAGAAAGATAGCTTTTCCAAGAGAAACGTAAAATGAGTGATGACAAGACTTTCATTCTCATTCCAGTGACTGATCCTCCTTGAATGCTGCCCAAGCAATAATCAATGCCAAGGAGACAATATTAGGAGTCTTTTATTTTAAGTGTCTGGAAATAGCAATAAAAAACCCCCTGTATTCCTCAATTCAATTTGGAAAAATACTAATAGTAACTCAAGATGACTGAAAATATTACGTAAAATATGAAAAAAGAATTCTGCATTCATAATTATCCATAATGAACAGGCTCTTCTAATAGCATCAGAGCTTGAAGGACACAATGTTTTCTGCTGGTGTGGCTTTGGGGAAGCTGGAGAATGCCAGAAAACTTGTGCAAACGCACTGACTAGTTCACAGCAGAGGTCAGCTTCAGCACATACCATATCTATGGTTTTTCAAACCATATGCAAAATCCCTGTGTGGGAAACATGTGCAGCTAAGTCCAAATAATTGCCTGGAATTTAGTATCTTACATTAGGCTTCAACATGGAAACACAGAGTTGTTTGGGTTAGAAGGCACCTTAAAGATCATCTAGATCCAACACAGGGTCATTTTGAGAATTCTATCCAGAATTATATCTTTCAAACTATCCTTCAATATAAATAGTATTAAGCATGGTTATTACTGGGGGAAAAAAAAAAAGCAAAATAAAATAGCTTTTATAGGCTGGGTTTTTCTGATTTACTTTTCAAGTAAATGGAAACAAGTTGCTAATTCAGAGCACAGAAAACCTAGTCCCTCCAACTATGCTAGAGAAATCTGAAAGGGGAACTTTATGTATAAAAGAGAAAGGAAAAAACCTTGGCTGTGTAACTGACAATATGATCAAGGCTTCTACTTTTCATAATGTAGAAATTGGCAGCATCATCAGTGTTAGATCACCGATGCAGGTGATCTTGTGACAGACAAATAGTATTGTCATGAGCAAGTGCACTAGGCAACTGCTGAGCACATTTCTTTTGATATCTTCAGCAGCATCTGTAATCTTAATTTTAAAATCTGGAACTGTCATTTGTCAAGGGGTGTTTAGGCTTGCTTTAAAGCCATTACACTTTTAATGCTAACCTGAAGGTGCCAAGAAACATTTCCACCAAATGTTTTATTCAACAAGACTTAAGAGAGAGTTTTGTCAGATGTGCTTCCTGTCATTCTCTATTATGCCAGAGCTTTTGATATTTAGCAGAAAATTGAAAAGCAAGGATGAGGGTAAGTGAAATGCAGGGAATATAAAACTTTTCTTTCACTATTCCTGTTTTCATGTTGTTCATCAAAACCACAATTTGAAAATCTCAGATAACACGAGTTTCATTTTTATTTTAATAGCCTAACTGTATAATGCTATAATAATGGCTTTGCATCAGATTTATCACAAGGAACAGGCATTATAGTCTGACAGTTCTAGATTACTGTTCTTCATACAGAGGATTCAGGTGCTAATTATGCACTTTTTGTGATCTTGTATTTTCAAAGGAATTCCTATACGTCAGAAGACAAAACCAAATATTTATAGGTTTGAAGCTCAGATAATTGTCTTATTTCTGAGCCGGCAGTAGTGAACTGTAAACCTCCATTGAACAGGCACTCTTTCTCCAGTTATGTGGTGTTTACATTTCTAATTATGATAAGAAAAAAATAAGATATATTTATGTATTTCAAAGCCTTTAAAATTATTATTTTTAAAAATTAAACCAATATTTTCCACATCTAAACACATTCAAATCTAAATGAATATAATATTGGGGGATCCATTATATCAAAATTCTGATCATTAATTTTCCCTCTACTTTAAGCAATGTCCTCATTAAAGAAGATGTCGATCTTTAGCTAAATAATCAAAGAAAATATTACACTTGCACTGATCAACTATTGCAACTATCTAATGAGCTGTTATATTGGACCATGCATGTTTATTTTTACATATGTCTCAGCGTCTCCACTACTGACACCACCCATCATAAAGAGCCATTTCATCAGAAACAGATTATTTTTTCTTTCCACTGCAGACTAGATCTAGCAGTTGACACATAGGCTCTGTAGATGCAGTGCCTGCTGCAGCTTAGATTCTCTCAGCACAATCTGAGACTCACTTTATATTGACTCTGTAAGGTTTATTTCTGTGCTGCTTGTAAAGCTTAGCAAAGAACACCAAACAGTTGACTTGTATGTGAGAACTCAGAAGTCCACCAGCATTTGAAAAATTTTGTTTGCCTTGTAGTCTGCTTGGTTTTCATCTTGTTTTTTTTCTAATGCAGAGTAAAGACTCTAAGGGCTTTATTTAATTTGAAAAGAATTGTGTTTATATTAAAATGCTTGAGAGCATTAAAAACTTGATCTGGGCACAGCCCAGTTCCTATCTGCCATTTGCTGTTAAGTATAGCTCCTGTGACAACAGAAGAAGGCAGCATCTTGCTCCTAAAAATGGTGTTACAGAAGCAATAAGCAGAGATGCTGGACATGGACAAGGCTGAGGGTGGTGAAGGGACAGGTGATAATGAGAATTCTAAAAGTAGCAACAGAAATGAATGCCCAGTCATTTGTGAGTTGAAAAGCACAGGTCCTCTTTGAGACAGCCACCACTTCTTTCAGTATTTACTAGATGTAATAAAGTATACAGGGAATATAAAATTCCGATCTGGTATTTAAAATTCCTGAAGCCTGACCAGCTCTTTAAATGTTATCACATGTTAAAATAGGAAAAGCCAGATGCTACATTTATAAAGTCAATGTGCTGCATCTTTTCAAAATCCAAGAGCTGCCCCTGCTAAATCTAGTCTGTTAGCATTGGACAGTTAATCAGTTAAACAGGTAACCTTTACCAGAGAAATAAAGCAGTGCATGTTGTGAGATACAAACAGCCATGCATTGCCTAAACCAATTAGAGACACTGGAGACAGAAAACCAGGCATCAGCAGGTGACTTCCAAATGATCCTCAGTAAATTAGCCTTTCCTCAGAAGACATTGTGGATTTCTCATGTTTGGAGTCTACAGCTTTAGCTGCTGATCAGTAGTTAACTATGCTGCCATGGGGCAAGACAGGGGTCATAAAAAACCCAAAAAGCCAGCCAAACCACAGGCCTAAAAACATACTAGAAATACATTGTGAAGCCATTTCAAAAGTATTTAATACTAGTTTGGGTGCCCTTCAAGAAAGAGACTAAACAACAAAACACTTGCAAATGTCACAAAATCCATCCCACTAGAAATGAAACAGAGATAACAGCAGTGGCAGTAGCACAAGAAGCTTGAAAGTCATTTATAAATTTAGAAGTCAAAACTGTAACTGGAATCTGTATCTGAATGTGCATATAATCTTGGAGTAGAGAGAATGAGTGAGCAGCAGAAAGGCAGAATCTCTCCTCAAGTAACCGCTGACAACAGGGTTTGTGTAAATGCTATTTACTCAAGGGAGGTTCAGGCAGGCTGTAATAATCCCACAAATGCAAGAGGAAAGACAGACACAGTCTAGGCCAAACCCCCTTCAGCCACTGAGAAAGCATTGCACTCCAAGCTGCATGCAAGTTGTGAGTCCTAGGTGACTTCAGCAATAGATGCCAAACCTGGGCTAGGTTTGCTCCCTGAAGGTCTTTTCTTATGCGCTGGGTGGGATACAAAATATGACATTGTTCAGGCAAACCCTCAGGCAAAGTCTTTGCTGTAACAGAATACTCCAGATGACATTGGCAGGTATCTGCTGCAAACCAAAGAACTCTTCCTAAATGCAATGCCTATAATTAAATGCACCATTTAAACAGAATGCAGAGCAGCACAAAGAGATCCATGCTCAGTTTTAGCTGGCTGAGACAACTTTGCAATCACTTTGTTCTTACTCATCAAGTCATTAAATTGCTTAATATCCAGCAGACATCAAGGAAAAGCTTCCATCAAGCAGGAGAGCAGAAAGTGTATTATTGGGCTGCATAGAATCACAATTATATAAACACCTTATGAGACCTCTTCTACCACACGTTGCCCTTGAAAGTTTAGGATCGTTTTAGAGCATAAAAAAACACTGAAAAACATATTTAACTTACACATGGGTGTCCTACACTTGCAGAAGTCCATTTCCATGGTCTCTCCTGGGTTTTTGTAGAAAGATACAGAAGTAGATTCCCAGGCCTTAACACAGATGTGCTGGGATGCTGCCACAGAACTAACAAGAGTGGTAAAATCTTGAGGCACTGGCTCTGGACCTTCTTTTGGATCCACCCCCACTGCCAGCTGTGTTGAGGGCAGTCCAGGCGGACACTCTTGGAAAAGCCTTTAAAGCACACAAGATCTCCAGCCTCTATTCTCTTTCAGACTGAATGACAACTGGGTGGGGGAGAATATCATGTGTAAAGCATTGTTTTAGGACTGAAAAATCTTTTACTGTAGCAGTGTAGCACCAAGATTCACCACTGCTTTGGTAAAGGAGTTATCCTATTTTGTAGCTTATCAGAAGAGAGGAGATAAGCGAGCACTGCAAACAGGAAAAAGTCAAGGCCAAGCATTCACAAATCTCGTTACATTCAATTGCAGTAACTGCTGAATTTTGTATCACCCTTGTAAAAAAGGGACAGTAGCTGCACTAATCAGAAATATTTTCCCTAGGCAAGAAGAAAGGATTGACATAACACACCACAGAAGGCTGTTACAGTCTTGTGGTCCTGACAATGCTGTATTGAAACAAAAAATCATAGTCCTTAAAAAAAAAATTTTTCATACGCCGGCATTTAATCTTAAATGTCAATAGTAAAGTATAGCAAAATGAGTTTAATGAGTTCTGTGGGCACTCAAGATCAACTGCCAAACAACGAAGAAAGGCAGAATTTAAATGGCCCACTACATTCCTTTTCTGCATCTATCACTTATAGCTATAGCTAAACAATTTCTAAAAAATACTGCAAAAGAACTTCACACTTTTCTCAGCAGGTTTTAAAGACTTAAAGGAGCTCCACCAACAGAGATGATTTAATTGGTTTGGTACCTATTTTTCAGATTGGTTTCTTATGAGCACTGTAAAATGCTTAACCCATTCTGCAGAAGATTGCTCAGTCCCCCTGAAGGGCAGTTTTTAAGCAGCAGATGCCATAGGGCACTGTTACTTGATAGGAGCCTAATTTATGGATGGCATTCGAGGCTACAGATGTCAGCTGTATAAAGACAACTCCCTGCAATCTCCCTCCCTCCCTCCAGAACTTGAGATGTTGGAGCATCCTGAAATTTAAGACCTTCTTCCGTGTCTCTTGAGGTATACAGAGAAGGAAGTAGATGCCTTAGAATACATAATCTAGTGCTGCAGTCTCTGGTTTTGTGATACTAAACAAATGTTTTTGTCTTCCATTTTATTTTATCTCGGGGTGGCTGGCTGACAAATTACCTGCCTCTCAATGTAGTATATCTACTTTTGGAAACTAGCAATGTTATTATTGCCACTGCTGGTTTCATCATTTCTCAAATTAAAAGATGTTATGCCTAAACTTTTTGTTACTAGACCAAGGCAACCAATTTTTCATGTATGATATTATCTGATGGCTTTTCTTCCATATGTGCTAGATATAGATATAATTTACACGTTATTTCCTGCCAGCCAGGATAATAATCTGTTATTGCTTGAGGAAGAAAATACTTTTGGTGGTCCAAATACAGTGTACTGGGCACCTAAAGAATGATTGTAGGTTTTGTCTGTTGTCATATCACTAAGATGCTAAAAATCTCATTCATGCTCCTTTCAAACAGCCTAAATTGGAGAGCAAGCTCACTTGTACTTGGCTTCTCAAGTCACTTTTAAAAACTGATCTTGTTTTTTGGAGCACTTTTTCCTACATTTTGTAACTCATAGCAAAGCAATTTTCTTACATGTGTTTGTCATATAGGCAGTCATTCTGAAGTCTTTAAAAAATATTATTCAACACCAAATACCCTGCCCTCTCCTGCTACAATAGAGAGACTATTTGAAGTAGTTTATTAAAATGGCAGCATATTGCCATATTTAAATTGCTTTTATTACCGTAAATATCAGTGCACTTATTTTAAGTCACCATCACTTTGCCTATCTTGCATTGCTGCAAGGCTGAATGAACACCTAGAACAAGAACAGTTTATGTAAAATAAAGAGGATGGAGATGATTGACTTCCTCGACTGTTTTTGTCACTAGCCCTATTTAGATTGGAAGTTTTCTCAACTACAGGGACTAAATAGGATATATGGACTACTCTTAGGTGGTAACTTTGTTCCTGGATGTGTTTAAACCTCCTCAAACACCTGAAAGCCAGAAGGTGGATCATTCTGTCATTGTGTTACCCAGTGAAGGTGCAATTAATATCAGGTTTATTTTGAAAATTCATGTCAACAGGAGGAAGACACATATATCAGTCTGGTGAAAAACTACACACCCTTTAGTAAAAATCCTCATCTTTATCTGTATTTATTATTATAACTTCATTCAAGTGCAAGAAATTATTTTCTAAAAGTTTAAAAACTCAATCTGTTTCAAACCATGACCATAAAAGTAAATAATTTGTGACACTAAATAACTATTTGCTTTTACTTTAGATGTAGAGAAAAATCACAGGCTAACCCAAAGCATTATTATTTTTAGCTGACCTGAGGAATTTAGCAATCCAGGTTTGAGGTACAGATTTTTAAAACGATCAGCTGCATATTGGCTCTTACTTTCCTAGCAGTGGACACTTCAGTCAACATTTGGAGAGAAAACATACCAAATTTTATCGCTCTCAAAACATTTGAACAGAACTTGTTAATAGGCTTGGCCTGATGACAAAGGTTTGACCCTACACACAACAACCTGATGAGTAAGTGATTGATATGCTACCTTCGAAACTGCAGCTTCTGATTGCATTTTCCCACAATATTGTACAATCCTTGGCATGCAACAAGCAGTCTACCCCTTGTTACACCATCTGGAGGAAAAAAACAACAGCAAAAAAGCCTCAGCACACACTCTGTTTTGGCAAAGGCATGTGTGGGAGAACAGCCTACCTGAGCCAAGCTGTCTTTGGCTTCTAAGAAGAATCTGGCTGATTCAGAGGTTTGTGACAGCCTCTCACTATGTTTTCATTTTCTGTCAAAATCAGAAAATCACATCAATCTTCAAAATAGCAGCACATTCTCAAATGCTATACTATTCATGCCCCTTAAAGCTGCTAGATGCATGACCAGATTTCCTGTTAAAATCCAATTAGGTTTCCAGTTTAAGTTCAGAGTGATCTTGGGAGAGTCAAAGGATGCAAGGGATCATTTGGTATTGTGAAAACAAAAAAAAAATCTTAAAGGGATAGTATTTTTTTCTTAATTCTCAAAAAGTCCTTGAATCGTTTTCTAAAACTTTCCATTAATCACTGAAATTTAAACCTAAATAGGCAAGCAAAAGCTTTTTGGTTTTTCACTTGTTTGTAATTGATGCAAGAGGAGGAAAGGAGCTGTGTACTTATTCTGTATAAGGAAATCCTGGGGCTACTGCTACAGTTCCCAATGGAATAAGGGGAGCCCTCAGCTCTCTGATACTCATTTAAGGCAGAAGAGTGGTCATGAAAAGAGGTCTGCCCTGTTTTGCCTCATCCTCTTGTTTCAAGCTGATGATGCTCCTTGGCTATGCTGATCCAGGCTTTTATGTGACCATGAGGCACCTCTGACTGGGGAACTGATCAGACTAAAAATCATCACAAAGTATTAATGAATTCATGGATATTGTTGTGGCAGTGCCGCCTTGCAGGCACACACTGGCTCTAATTTCCCAGATGCAAAGGAATGTTTTCCATCTTGATCTCATGGAGTATTTTTCTAAGCTCCTGAGGCACTCATCTCCAAACACAAGGCACAAGCAGTCGAGGCTGGGCAAGATGAACCCCTTTCTCCTGCTCCTGCTCTTTCTGTGAAGGTGGGGACATTTAATCCCCCTCACCCACTGAGGGGTTCCTGACTCCTTGCAGGGCCATGTCCTGGCTGGAGGTGAGGGGCTTCCTTGTGGCAGCCTGGGGTGACCCAAGGACAGGCAGCCTTGGCCCTGCTATGTGTTCAGCAGCACCTTCCACTGTTCTGTCTTCTGCAAGAGGCATGTGTAGGAAGGGTCTGACAGGGAGGGGAAAATTATCTGGAATAAGGGTTAGAAAAAGTAAAAAATTATTTGACTTAATATCAAAAACCTACTCTATGGAGTTTAATTGATCCAGCCAGTGCATAGGAGGAGGAATTGAAATGGAGTTTTTTACCCAGCATATTTTTCACAGAATGAATTGCCAAAAAGGTGATTTGCAATTGGCATTTCAGGCAGCCTTACTGCCTAGCTCTGGAATTATTCCCATTGTTGTTCACACAAAAGGAAAATAAACTCATCCACTTGACTTCCTTTGCCCTTAAATACATGTCTAAGATCACAGCTTAGAAAGGAAAGTAAATGGCAGAATCTTTGCGAAGTACACACACTCTGAGCTATACAGACAGGGAAATTATTTTGTTCAAAGAAAAAAAGGAAGAGTAAGAAAGAATAACAAAGCAGTGAAGTTCCCATTAAAAGTACTGGGGTCGCTTTGGTTACGTTGTTACCACATAGACAAGAGACAATCAAGAAATTATTTACATCCCTTTGCTTTGTAGCATTGCTCTTCATTGCATGAGTAGCAAGAAAGGTTTTTAAAGAATAAATTGAAATTTTGTGCATTCAGATGGTTTGTCTTCCTCTCACCTTGAACCAGTCCCTTCAGGGAGGCTTCACTCTGCAAACACCAGGCAGGATTGCCTGTGTTCCTCTGTGTGCCCAGTGGGGTTTAGCCAGACACCACCTGCCTCTCCCGCAGCTCTTGCCCCGCTTTCCTGAGAGTGCCAGGAAATCAATCCTTTTATCCCAAGCAGCGGGACAAAGCATTACTGATGTTTGCATCAACCCTGATGTTTTCTGCCTTTTTCCACATAAGGAAAATGAGTCTGAGCACACCTTCTTCCTTGATGGACAGAGTGCCAGTGGAGACAGACACTGGCTGTGTCCTCAAAGAGCCCCACATCAAGCATTCAGTCACACAGCAAAGCAGGGTTCCTTCCTCGGCCTGTGTGATCCCATAACAGTTGGCCCAACAGCTGCTTTACTGCATTTCTTTTCACTTTTGCTTCATGCTGCCTTTGATATCAGAGTAGCCAGGAAATAAATGGAACCAAAGATTGCAGACTGCTTTAAAATCTCTTTTGTTCAAGAGCTCTTTCAGATTAAAATAATGCCGAAAGGAGACTGCTAAAAGTGAGAAAAGGATTTAGAATGTTGAGGGAGCCCTACACAGAGTTAAAGCATGCTCAGGAGAATCCCTGTTGTTTCCAGACACCCTATAAGCCAAACATCTTCCTCCAGAGGTCTAGGTTCACATTATTTATACAGCAATCTCTTCTGATTCTGCTCAAAGATTAAGCACCCCTGAAGTCTGGAAAATGATCAAAAGGGGAGTTTGATCTTATGCTGTTTCTATAAGAAAAAGTCTCCCAGAAGAATGTCTCTCTGTTAAACTAGTCTATTTAATTCTTACAACCCTGAGGTATGTATCAAGATTTGGACCCTTATATTGCTTGGCATATTTTATTACTGTATTATCTGCCTCCTTGGGGTATACAGCTGTTCACTGTGCTTGTGTTTACAGAGCTCTTGAAGGTCCACAGATGGAGAGCAAAGAGAAGCAATCTATATTTTTACACTGTATATTCATATACCCTTTTCTTCCTTAAGGCTTGGCCTCAAACACATGGATAACTGAGATTTGATATGATTCCCCTTGGGCATAGTGACAGAACATATTTACTGTTTATTGCTTCACAAAGTTGATTTCTATCAGTAGTGCACTACATTCCTACCCAAGCAGGAGTCAACACATCCCAAAGAAAAGTGGTTGATAAAAAGAGAATTTTGTCTGTTGAGCTGCATCAGAATCAGGGCAGAATCGAGGCACAAAACACCAAAGCAGAGCAACCTCACTGTGATGTTCAACATCCTCACAAAGGGAACTGGAGGGGCAGACACTGATCTCTTCACTCTTAGGACCAGTGACAGACCCAAGGGAATTGTGTGAAGCTGAATCAGGAGAGGTTTAGATATCAAGAAAAGGTTTTTCACTCAGAGGGTGGTTGAGCACAGGAACAGACTCCCCTGGGAAGTTTTCACAGCACCAAGCCTGACTGAGTTCAAGAAACATTTGGAAAATGCTGTCAGGCACACAGTGTGACTCTTGGGGTGTCCTGTGCAGGGCCAGGACCTGGATGGACTTGATAATGCTTCCAACTCAGCATGTCCTATGAACAGAAAACACTGAGCAATACTACATACAAGTTGCTGCATAATCTCTGGGGCAGCCCTCTAATCACACACTTTACCTGTGCCACAGCAGAGTTTCAGTAAGTCAATATGGAGGAGCGAGACTTTTCCCTGCTTTTCAACTCTGAATATACTTGACTTCATCCCTTACATAACAGTTCTTTGCCTTTGTTTTGAGAAATCCTTCAATATGGACAAATGAGTCTACATTTATATCTACATCAGCTCACTACAGACAATGGAATTACAGGTGGAGAAGCCAACTGGAGAGTTTCCAATTACTCTGAGAAGTTCTGGTTATGCTTCCCTAGTCACAATAGGAAAAAGAGAAAGCAAAATGTGCCATCAGCATAATGAGCCCACAGAAATGGCCCCTCTTACATTCAGTGAAAGAGAAACACATATGCACAAACATTAGGAAGAAGCTTGCTTAGCCATTTTCCTAGTTACAGTCACTGCATATACCCCTAATTAACAATGCTCACAGACAAAAGATGTAAGAAATCAGTTAGTATTCCTGACTACTCACACAGATATTTGGGATTTGACATTTATGCTCCCTAGTGAAAGTTTTAAAAGTATACATGAAGGACATCTCTAATGACATAAGTGATAAAAGTAATTTGAAACAGGAATTCAGATTTACTCTTTACCACAATGCAAGTCTTCCTGCTGCTTTATCAGATACCTGAGACTATCAGCCATATTCTGCCCAGCTGGGAGATAAGAGTTATTAACAAAGAAATTCTTACAAAATGTTCATCAGTAACGCTTTGCAAGAAAACGTCCTCAATTTTTGCTTTCAACAATTGTCATAGGAGTCAGGTTAAATTCTGATCTGAGCACAAATGGACAAGCTGTTAACTGCTTTCTTTCTCCAGAGACACCCAAGTTCTTCACTGACATTAAAACCCAGTTTTCACGATTTTTGTAAAGGAGATACAGTGGAAAAATTAAGAAACAGTTTTTTGGGCAAGAGGGTGGACTAGGTAGGCATAGCTGATAACCAAGAATGGGTTTCAGTTTAGCTAAGGAGGCAGCAACCCATTTATGATCCCAAACAGTATTTTTCAAACTTGTGTCTCAGCTGAGGGCACAATTTGCTGCACTTTTGAAATATCATGGAAGAATAAGGACAGTTTTACTCCTGTGGATTCACCAGGATATATATTTACCAAATAACTACAGCATGCACTCCTTTATTTGAGTCATACAAAAAATTCCAGTTATTATGAGCCCATTTTTAAATCATGCCACAAGAGATATGGCCTCTTGTGCTGAGTGAATGTTTAGGTGTAAGATTGCCCAACCATCTATTCAACTGCAAGCTTCAGAAAACTAAATGCTGACAAATAATCTGGGGTCACATGTGTGAAATGCTCCATATATGCTGGCTGAAAGAGTCTGACACTACCTTGCTCTCAAATGCTAATAGCTTTGCAAAAAAAATGCCCTCTCTTCTGCAGCTGAAATTTTTCTTGTTCAATCCCCAATAAAAGTAGCTTTCACTTAAGTTTGAGAAAAACCCCATCTATCATTTAGCTATGACAAAGTGCAAAGAAACATGTTTCTTCATTATATATACAGCTAAGAGCCAGAAGTGCTGGCCCTGAGCTGCACTGAGGTCAGTGGGCTTGTGAGCACCTACCCTGGCTGGTGGCCACACCAATGCTTCCATGGAAAAGCACCACCGCAGGTATTCAAGGCAAATGTCCAAGGCAGTAATTCCACTTCTTTTCAGTCAAAGAGCAGGCAAGTCCCACTTTCCCAGCATAACTATCCCTTCTGTGATAGGTAACTCACTTGGGAAACCCAGCCAGAGCTGCAGGTGCTCAGTGTGGCAGCTGGAGCAGTGTGGGAAGGAGCCCCCAGGAGTACTAGAATACTAGTTAGAATACTAACCAGCTGGAGGCCAGGGGGCATAGCCAGCAGCAGGCAGCCACCGCCTGCCTGGTAGAGCTGAAACTGTCTCTGCCAGATTTAAGGCAACACTTTCAGAAAGCCCTGACCGGGAGAGCCCAAATAAACTACAGGATCTCAGTCATGACTAACCAATTCCCAAAAAGAAGAAAAAAAATAGTGTTTATCTAGGAAATGTTTTTCACATATCTGAGAATAAGTCATCTGGCTGAAGAATGCGCTGGATCTTCCAAACTTAAGACAAAAGTAATTTGTTTAGTTGCAGGGTTTTTTAAAGTTACGGTTCTGCAAGAAACATGCGATTTTAAAAGCAACAGCCTGTGTTCAGTTTATCACAACTACACAATGGGAATTAGAAACCTGAAGCTTGACTTATAAAGAGCTCATGGGGACAAATACTTTGCAATACAGCTTCACATTAATTACTGTAATGCAAACATAAGAAAAACTGTACTGCAATCTGTTCATGCATGGACAGGTCAATACTCTGGGAACTCCTCAACATGAAGAATATTTCCAGGGAAAAGAAAGAAAAAGGACACAATGTCACAATATCCAACAATTTCCTTGGACATCTGATACCTAACCTTTCTCTTAAGCAGAAAAGTTGAAAGTATGTTATTATATGATCAACTAAATTCACTAATTACAAAATTTTCTAGCCTCATTGCTGTGGAAAAAATGAGAAGATAACATGAATTCTAGCTACTTTTCAGTCTTTAAAAGGAATATCTCTCCAACAATCACATGTAAAGATATGTAACAATTACAATAAATATAGGTATTGTAGAGATATGCCTGAGATATTGCAGAATCCTTTCACTTACTGTCAATAAGAGATTATAACAATGTATTTTTATATGGCTGTTTCCAGCCTGAAGCATCCCCAGTTTTGATGAGGTTAAAAGCCAAGTTCCTCAAGCATCATAACTGATACCTTAATGGGCAGGCTCAAAACTGTTTTAGGGCTTTTCCCAGTAAATCCAAAAGCTTTAATTGACTGTAATTTTCTATCAATGCCCCCAGTAGCACATGAATTATGGCAAGTAGATTCATTATCCAGTTTGATGAATTATCATCACCACAGACACAGTGATTTCAGGTGTTCCAGTCTTCACATAACTATTACTCCTCCTTTTTTGACAAAGATTAATTGAGGATAGCAGTGCCACTAGGGGAGGCGTTTACATAATCAAGGCCACTGTCATCTGTTCTTGGTGTCATAACCCAGACCACAGTTTCACAGGCATCGCTGTGAATGCAAAGGAAACATAATAATGAAATTTAAGAAGGTTAAGACAAAAACAGCAGTACACTTGATTTCAAACACTATTATTTGAAGGAAATTTAAGATATGGACTGTTAATAAATTATACACAATTGTTTAGTAAGTAATAAAGATTCTATATTAAAGCAATTTTAAAGGCTTTCCCCCTTGATTTTTTTTAAAAAAGTGAAAGCTTCTTTTCTTTTTTCCTTGTCCTAAACTTTCACTAGATGTAAACAATTTGGTGGTGACATGAGCTAAGGAACCTTGCTGTGAAATTTCACACTAGAATACTGCACAATAGCTGAAAAAAATAACAGTCGTGGCTATGGTAACCCAAAGTCAAATATGTTATTTGCATCAGCTTATAACCATATTGAGATGCAATTTACACTTTACTAATGTAACAGGACATGATTGATGTAATCACAAATGACCTATCACAACATGAAGTCACAAAGTGCTTTTTAAATCTGTTTCTGAAAAGCATTCATGGGGAAAAATGCACAGATCTAACCCTTGACATCTCATGGGGGATTTAAAAGAAAAGAAAAAAAGAGTAAGATTTCTGCTCTAAAATATTCTGCTTTTTCATTTTATGTTTCTAATGTCTTTCCCTTTTAGTTAGTGCAAATGATATATGCTTAGAACACCTTCTACTAAAGACAGCAGCAAAACTCTCATGCACTGGCTCCAGGTAAATCACTTGCAATCATAATTACAGTGAGCCAGAACACCTGACTGGCATATCTCAAGTTCCAGTATTACTTTGAGTTGAGCAAAATCTAGCTTACAACATTCCAGATTAGTATGTGACCAAGCATAGCTGATTTGTTAAAACTTTAGAAACCTATCCACTGTACAGACAGTCCTTGGGTCTGTCCCATCTGTCCTTTCATCTCCTTCCACAGGGAATCAGCTGTGTGATACCACTGATGACTAGGTGGTCATAGTCATTGTATGTTTGTGACAGAGAGACTTGAGTTTAAAATACAACCGAAACAGCAAGAGGGTGACGGAAAATGTAAAGCTGAGATATGCCAAATGGGATAAAACTGCATTTCGATGTCAAGTGAATACCAGATTTTACAAAATCGTACTTTTTTTTTTTTCCTGCTTAAGTCAGAGAAAGCAGGGAAAACATTTCAGCACAGAAAATACTTCCTGGCTGCCAAACTTGAAGGGGAATTTATAGTTATAATGCCCCTAATGCACAAACCAAGGCAGGGAGAAGAGGTGCTCAAACACTGAGATCCCACCTCTGTATGTTGTCAGCCAAGGAATGGTCCTTCATGCCAAGCTTACATTTCTTAACAAGTAATGTATCCCATTCCCTTCAGTTACGGTAAATCTGGTGGGTTTGTTAATCAAAATATTCCTAAATATTTCTTTCAACAGTTTCATTGTCTGCAACCAAAAATTGCCCTTCACAGCTTAGCCATGGTGGAAACTGTTTACTTTTCAACTCATAAATTATTTTGCTGAGAAAAAATAGCTGCATAATTTGTTATTAGACATGAAAAAAAGCAATGAAAATGCAGTTTAGTTATTTTATGTGGGCAGTTTTGGCACTTCTTGAAAAATAACAGAAAATCCTTTTTTTATAGAGATAGATTCATTGAAAAAATCTAAAGCGGAAAATACAGAAAATTCAGGCAGATTTACTTTCACATAGACAATTTTTAACTCTTAAAAGACTGCAGTAGCTCTTAAAGATTACGGAAGTTTCAGTAGCAAAGGCACATTTGCTGAAAATTCTCTAACTTTCATTTTCCCTATAGAAGCTTCTGGTAAAATTCCCTAATGGACAGTACATTCTTACCTTTTGTTCACATTGGGAGCAGATAGTAAATTTTGAAAACCAATTTATAAATACCATATTTATTTCCAGAGAGCAATTTTTCAATTTAATGATGAACTACAATTAAAACTATCTGCAAATCAGCATTCATGAAAAGAGAACTGTTAGTATGAAATTTGCACTTGTGCAAATACTTGCTTTCACATTCAGGTGCTGCCTAGAGTAAAGCCTACCATCAATATATCTGTGAACAAGGAATGATTCAGAAAATGTTTGTCCTCATGGTCTTTGAAGGAAGAGAAGGGAAGCCAGCCTCTTTTAACATATGACACATACGAACCCTCTAAAAAGAAGAACTTGTTTTTCTAAAAAACATGGACCTGAAATGAATGTTTGTACTTTCCTCCCTTCGGCCCAAGACTGTGGCTTTTGCATCTGTTACAGCCCATTTTCACAATGTTATAGAGAGAAGGTCTTTCTTTGCAGCACTGATTTGGTTTCAGATCCATTACATCCAGGCAGAAAAAGCATTTAGAATATTTAGGAAACCTTCAGTGAAATTCCCAGAAAAGAGGTTGCAATCTCCTGTTAAATCACCTGTGCCATCTGTCCAGAATTTCCTACAGCAATTACTATGAAAACATACAGCCTAGAACATAACAGATCCCCAGATTTCCATGTAGATGTATTCTTAATGTTCAGTATAATTATCTTTTCAACAAGATTCGGTAAAAGTCACAGACTTTTCCTTAGGTAATTTAAGGATTTCATAAATGGTGAAGACATTTCAGTATCTTGGTCTTTATGCAGATGAAAGCCATGATCATAGAAAACTTACAAAAATGTCTTTTCAGGGAAAATGAAAAGAGTTTCGTTACATTTACTAAATAATTTAGCAGCTGCATTCCCTCTTTTTTCCAGGGAAAGGAATAGGTACATTTTGGCAGAGATGCACAGTGTTAATTTGACTCAGTTGTGCTCTGTCTAACAGACTCCTGGGTGTCAGGATGAGCAGCTATGATCTCTCTCAGCTTCTCACCCAGGGTCATCCCCAGGACTCGGCATCCTGACTGCCTGCACTCAGCACCTCCCTCAGCAGTAGTGAAATGGTGTGGATTACAAATATCACAACCAGCCAGGCTTCAAGAGCTGTGGCTTCTATCCCGGGCATCCACTGTGATCTAGATCCCTTAATGCAACTGCACTCACATAGGACAGGCTTTCTTGAAAGAAAGATCAACAGCCTCTCAGCAGAGACAGCAGCAGTCCAAAATATTGGCAAAATATTGCTGCTGCTGAGTAACGTTTGCTGAACTCATTTTGCATCTGCCTGAAAATTGCCCTTGAACAGTTAACAAGATTCTCAAATGTGCGCGTTATCTGGAGGATTATTCTTGATGTGCAGTCAGCTCATAACAGATTTGCTGCAAATACAGTCCTCATCAAGACAATTACTTACAGAAGTTACACAGTACAGCTTTCTGTGCTCTGACTGGGTGGCTTCTCCGGCTTGCACAGCATGAGCTGTGAATAGTGCAATTAAGTGTATGACTTTGTGTCACAGTACGGAAGGGTGATGCTAAATATTTGCTTTTTGCAATCATCTACCCTCAATGTTTGAGCCTTTTATTACTTATAGTATGACAACCAGGTTAGAAAAAGAGACAGATTGAATTAAAACTATTTTTAAAACAAGGATCCAAGAGCTTAAATATTGCTACTGCCCTGTTAAGAAAGCCTTGTTTCACTGCAAAGAAGAAAGGAAAGGAGGTGACACCTTCCTTTGCCTGTGTTAAGTGTCCCCAAATGGGATATATTCTATTCCAACAGACAAAATGCAAAGCTGATAAACACTTTCCACTCTCCCTATGGCATCCCATATCCTGGTTAGAAGGTCTTAAAATTCCCACCCCAAATTCAAGATCATCATGGCACAACAAAAAAAAGTAATCTTTGTAGCAATGATACACTGAATCCATTATCAGGACTAAAATACAATTTATAAATGAATTTGCTACACACTTAAATACTGAAGACAACTTTTGAAATATACTATTGATGAGGTTAAAAATATTCTGAACAACTTCTGGGCAAACTGCTAGAGGAAGTGCAGTAACGTGGGCATTGAAGAGCTTTCAGATGTTATTCTGATCCTAGTGATCTTAGTTCACATACATTATTCCTCTTCTTTTCCAAGTGAGTAATTAACACAAAATTGTTCATTTACTATAATTTGAGTACATTAATTTTACACTCTGATTTCATTCCTCGTAATTCACATCCTTGATATGCAAGTCCTACAAGGCTGCAGATTTTAGTTTCAGGTCACAACACAGGAGAACAAAAAGGTTTGCTGTCACAGACATTGATACTGTGAGTAATTTTGCAAGATTCCTGTGTTGAAGGTAAGCCTGGGTTAGGAGCTTGTTTAGCATCTTGACTAATTAGCATCATCTTTAATAACAGAATTCGGCAACCTCTGAAATTCTTGACTGCTACAACATCACAAACTAAGTACTTCACTGCTTAGTTTATATTTCCCTGCCTAATCAAGCTATGGATTTTCTTGTTTATGCAAGCTAAATGTTATTGAAATTACTGGGCAGGACCAATGTTACCAGAAATAATTTGTAGGAGCATTTGCTAAAAACCCACACAATACAGTTACTTATCTAACCCCCTTGGTGATACTACAAAGAGGAAGGGAGATAAGTCCTGGAGGCAAAAATAATCTCACCTAAATTACAGACCAAGACTTCGCAGCTAATTTGGTATTGCATTTACACTACTTGCAAATTTTGCTTTTGTTATGCTCTTTCAAATCTCTTCCCCATGCATAGCAAAAAGCTCAAGTAAAGAAGGAATATGAACTTTAATTTTCACATCTTCACCTCACAACAGAGTTGGAATAGCAGAGAGACTCCCTGTGAGAAGGAAGAGGAGGGAGCTTTCATTTTGTTTTTCCCCTCAATCTTCCTAAAAAATAATTAAATTTAAAATTTTACTCATCAGAAAAACTACAGCCAGCTCACTCTTGACCACTTCCTCTGCACTTTGCTCAAAAATTACCACAGGGTTGGTGTAAAATACTCCAAACCAAAGCACACCATCTCAACTCATTTTTCTTTTAAAAAGGCAAAGTAAACAAAAAAACAAACAAGAAAAAAGAAACCACCAAATACACAACAAAAAATATAGACTTGTTTCAAGGGACAGCAATCCAAGGGCCAATATAAGAAACATTCATCCCGCACAGTTACCTACAGATCTCATAACTGAGAAAAAAATTCCCTATAAAAGCTTGGAGTCTTCTTCAAAATGGAGTAAGGCTTTTGTTGCTTCTAATCCTTTCAGAGCACACCAGATTGAATATTACAGCCATGACATTGCTGGACTGAAAAGCTATTTTATGCAATTTTGCAGCTTGTAAGAAGCATTGGTTACAATTTTCCTTTCCCTCAGGTATCTGCACAGTGCTTATGGTAACTAACGCACCCACCCTTAGGAAAGAAAATATGTAGAACGTCATACACTTAGATAATGCAATATATAGTTTCCTAAAATAATATATCATATGCAGAATATGGCACTTATTTGTGAGACTAATGCTGGAGTCCTTTAAACACACTGACCTACACAGCTCTTGCTCTACATCTCCAATCCATGATTGCTGTATTTCTTTCTTTATTAACACAGTTTTCTAGACTTTACACTCCTGTGTCTTCATTGCATAATGGCATTTTGCACTTGGTAGTTTCCCTCACTGGCATTTCCAGTGAAGCGTTAGCAGAGCTTCACAATGAAGCCAGAAACAAAACCAACCTACCAGGTCAGGGATGGGTTTTTCCTTTCTCAGAACTGTATCACAGCGGGTTGTTACAGCAGGATTCATCCCCTCTCCAGACATTATAGTAGCATCTGTGTATATATTTATCACAACTGTATTTATTTACAAGGATGCACATGTGCCTGCCCTGCCAACATCACTGTGCTCTGCAGCCCCATGGCACATTTAAAGGTCTCACTTACATGCACTCCTCCCAAACATTTGATGGTACTGCTTGGTGGGAAAAGATTGCAAACCCTGAGTCCTGGGACAAGTAATGAAGGAGATCACAGTCCACTTCTACCTCATTAAATTCCCCCAGTTATAGGGCAAAACCAATTGAAAGTGATGATGCTCTGAAACTGAGGCAAAAAATTCACATTATCCTATTTTGTGGAAAGGAAGAACAGTATGTGGGTTCTGGTCATTAAATAATTAAACATGCACGTAAGGAAGAGCAGCAGGACAGTGCTAGCTATAAGAACTTATAAGGAGATTACAGCCTGTATAGATTTAGCAAACGTTCAGGTTGTTTTTCTGCTGTTCTTAAACCTCAGTATGAAATAATGACACAGGGCACATAACAGTCCTTTCACTCTAACGGCCTGCCTAGAGGGGGTCAGACTGCAGTGTGTCAGAGCAGTGTGAAATCAGAAAGGACATTTCTAAGACAGGGCTTCTATCTTTTTATCTGAATACATATTTTGCACTATCCAAAGTAAATGTTAAATGTTTCAGAGACTTTTTCAAAAAGCTCCTCTGTTGCATGCTTCTGCTATCCTTCAGCTCTGACGTAACGCAATAGTAAAACTCAGGAAGGCGGAGCCTACAGGCACTCTCCAGCTACTGATGTGCCTTGGAGGAGTCAGCACTGAGCTGGCAAGCTTGAGGCAGCTTGTCTCATTTCCACAAAATGATGATTAACAGAACTGGTTCCCAGCAAACTTGCTAAGAGCAAAGGAAGATGCAGGGCTGGCACATTCCCTTGATCCAGGAAAGTCTCAAAGCTCCACAATGCTGGAGGCAAGACTGGAACAGCACAGGATGGGGCTGCCAGCATAGGAACCCTGTCCAGGCAGGCAACTCTGCACACCAGCCAGCAAGGGCCACTGTTACTAGGCCACCATCACGATGTATCTTACGTGGTACACCAATGATGTTTGCTCATGAAAAGACTGGTTGGGGGGGAGAGGACAAGGAAGCCAACAACAATAACTGAACTATGTTAATTTATTTCTAGACTTTTATGGAGTCTACTCGAGCGTTGATCTTTACATGGGTAAGACAGCATACATATCTCTCTCTCTTCTGTACCTTTCCCAATCAGTTCCATTCTGTCTGATTTACACCTAAGCATGTTCCTGTTAGCAGGACAGTCATTAAGATTTAGACCAAATTAGATTTGTAGTTATTCGTGTGCATAGCTGCCACAGATGCTGTTGATTCTAGAATAAAATACACTATTTTTCATTCTTTAAATAATTTAAAATGTTCCAGCACTTTGTGAAAGATTGTCCAGAAGAAATGCCAGGAAGCAAGAAAATGCTAGAAAACCATAAAATTATTTTCATATACCTTTAAAATTATCTAAATAGTCAACATGCTATGCATGCTTAACTTTTTTTATATAAAACCATCTGTGAGAAATTACCAATCATAAAAGCATTACTTCAGTTACACTGCTTTATTCCAGTCTACTATCTTGTATTTTGGTACCTCATGAGAAAAAAAGGAATAGCTAAGAAATGCATTAGGACACTTAGCTTATTAATGGCCAACCATATATAAGCTCATTTTCCTTGCCCTAGGCTTTTATGGTCTCGCAATGGAAAATTTTTCTTCATATTTTTCAGAAATAGAGAAAATTCCACGAAATGGAAGCTGCTGCTAGTAAAAGAAGAAAAGCTGAGTACCATCAGGGTTAATACCTCCAATTTGAGATCCATGAATGATTACAGAGTTACTTTTCTATATCGAACTTTCAAGTTTCATTTATAATATGCTGCCTCTCCAGGGCACAGGTGCACTCACGGTACAAAGGCTATTTATTCATCACATGGAATAGAAGAGCTAGAGGAACAATGGCTTCAAAGGTCTCATGCTTATACATTTTGACAGTGGTTTGTTGGGCAAGCGCTCTTTGGTACTTAAGTATAACTCGTCCTACTTCTTCCTACACAGGCCACAGACAGGTCAGTAGCATATCCATAGCCAGAAAAAACGTTTCCTTTGGCAACATAAGAACTCGACCTATAAATCCACATTCCTTTGACTTCCTTATCAATGAACCCAACAAATGTGAGAAGAGCGCCCCATTCTTGGTCATTCTTATCAGTACAACTCACAAAGAGTTTGATGCAAGGCAAGCCATTCGAGAAACGTGGGGAGACGAAAACAACTTCAAAGGAATTAAAATCGCCACACTATTTCTTCTTGGAAAAAATGCAGATCCTGTGTTAAATCAAATGGTAGAGCAAGAAAGCCAAATTTTTCACGACATTATTGTGGAGGATTTTATCGACTCTTACCATAATCTCACTCTGAAAACATTGATGGGGATGAGGTGGGTAGCAACATTTTGTTCAAAAGCAAAGTACGTTATGAAGACAGACAGTGACATTTTTGTAAATATGGACAATCTTATTTATAAGCTGCTCAAACCTAACACCAAGCCAAGGAGAAGGTACTTCACTGGTTACGTTATAAATGGAGGACCAATAAGAGATGTTCGCAGTAAGTGGTACATGCCCAGAGATTTGTATCCCGACAGCAATTACCCGCCCTTCTGTTCAGGCACTGGCTACATTTTTTCAGCTGATGTAGCAGAACTGATTTACAAAACCTCCCTTCACACCAGACTTCTTCATCTTGAAGATGTGTACGTTGGACTCTGCCTTCGGAAGCTGGGCATTCACCCCTTCCAAAACAGTGGCTTCAATCACTGGAAAATGGCCTACAGCTTGTGCAGGTACCGCAGAGTGATCACAGTGCACCAGATAACACCAGAAGAAATGCACAGAATTTGGAATGACATGTCCAGCAAGAAGCATCTTAGATGTTAAGATTTTTACAGATGTAAATACCTTTTTTTAAATTTTGGTTGAGTTTGGTTATTTTTTGACAAAGTGATCTGCTGATTTACAGGTTAAACTGTGGGATATTAACTGTGAGAGGATTTTTAATGACTGATTTTTCATTCTCACTTTGACTACTCGTTTACAAACTTCAGGCTCTTTTTCACAAGGACACTATGCCTACTGAAAGGATCTAGAGTCAAATCTCAGATTTTGTATATTATCATCTATTGCACATATCAGTTTCTGCATCTGTGTGTAAAAGGACAGTAATAACCTATAACAAGCTGTTTAACTATTCACACCCCAGCCTCTGAGATATGACTCAGGCCCTGAGAAATGAAGAATTACAAACATACAAAAGTATTCTTCTTTTGACACCCTACAATCATCTCTATTTAGAGCCTTGTTAATAAATTAAGACATTTGCACTGAACTTATATACCTACTTTGACATGTGTATTTTATAGTACAATGTGTGAAATTCCCAAATAGCTTACTAATGGTGTAGTAGCAGAATTTAGACAGGTAAGAGCATCAAAGCTTCATTGGCCTTAGAAACAAACTCACATACTGAAATATATTTTCACACAGCAAATGGTATTTCTTTAAATTATTTCAGAATAACCCATTTCTTTACACTTCCTACAATAGCCCAATAAAATATGTAACACAATTTAAAAATTAAGTAGAATCTAATAGGCAAAATAAGACAGGGGAGAGGTATGAAAAACAATCTTAAAAATATATGAGAAAAGCATGAATATCTTAACTTTTAATTCCAAAGTAAGGCAATGTCTCTCATTAGCATCAATGGATTCTCCATTAAACATCTTGAATAGCAATATAAAATTATATTGAATGCTGAAAGTGTCAATAAACAGCATATTTCTTCAACATCAGTCAGTGCACTATTTACCTAAAAACAAGTAACAAAAAAGCAGCTTTTTAAGAGTAAGCTTTACTTTTCGCTGCAGTGCATATAGGAACAAGAGTCTAACAGATTTTTAATGGTGTAGAAAAGAAGGATATAGTCCAATAAAAGAATGCAATCAATTTTCTGTTAATCATACATAACAGTTATGTACAAATTTCACAGCAAAATAGTGGGCTTTAAAAGAAAGACTTATTAAACCCCCCCAAATTCTAGCCTTTTAAAAAAACCTTTTAAAGCTCTCAGTTTATTCATCACAGTCAACACACACTGAGGTCCCACTCAGTAGATCCCCTGGACATGCAACAGAAATCAAATACACAAGATTTATTCAAGTTTCATAACGTGTTTATGTGTACTTTGAATATGAATGTTTATGAAATGTGATAAAAACTCTTTGATTAAATTCAGGCCATTTCTATTCAGCACCACCTTATAACAAAGAG
Source organism: Dasyornis broadbenti (assembly GCA_013397935.1). Taxonomy (NCBI): domain Eukaryota; kingdom Metazoa; phylum Chordata; class Aves; order Passeriformes; family Dasyornithidae; genus Dasyornis; species Dasyornis broadbenti. Next base: position 1,515,074 of record VZRN01003024.1, read on the forward strand.
GTGAAATATGATATTGCTCAGCAAATAACTTGGAATGAAGAACTCACACACAAGGTACAAAAACCCAAAACTCACCAAATATATTATTAGCTGTGGATTACTCATGCTGTCCTCAGCACACACAAAGTCTCATTCATTGCAGCTGGCATTATGTGTAATATATGCAAAATTAAGTCTGTATGTTATTCAGGATGTCTATGAAGTTGTCAGAAATTAACTAAATTAGAATTTAAAGGAAAGCTTTGATCTGATTTTGCCATAGGTGTACACAGCACTTTACAACAGTAACAGAGGAATGAAGATGCTCCCCCCCAAAAAGTTTGCAGTTTCATGGCAAATTGTTAGTCTAGTTCACAGATGCAGCAGTATCCTTTCAAAAGAAACTACTTGTAAATAAGGTAAAGTGTATCTGGCCTTTAAGTCACTAGCAGGAGCCATTTCAAGCAAATCTATTTCAGATCTAAAGGTGAAGCTACACAACAGCCTAGGAATTACTGTTAACAGGAGCTTGTGTACCCCTCATAAATAAAAAGACCCAAAACAAAGCCTCAGTTATTTTTATAAAAACACCGAATCTCTTGCAGCATAATTAAGAGTTATCCTTCCCCAGTTGATCTAATCCTTGTTAAAATTGCTCTGTCCTACCAAACTCAGAACTCCCAAGGTACAACTAATTGCATAAGTGAATATATAACATGCTGATTGGATGAAGTTCAGATTTCCTTATAGAAGTCACACAATATGCTTGATTTTTAATGGAAATGAGGGTGGAATTCATCCCCAGCCCTTGGGTAAATCAGACAGCACAGATGCCATCCTACCAGGGACACATTGTGTAATAATTTGAACCCACAGGCTGCAATCAATTCTGCTATCCCTCTGCACTGTGCAGTAATTTGGAGGTTCTGAATCACAAGCAAATGGATTTGGTTGCCTTATTTCTGCTGATGCTTCTGTGGCCTTTGGTTAGTAACCAGGAGGACAGCAGGGCTCCCAGTCCAGATACCTCAGGGCTCAAGTAGCACGGTAGCCTTGAATTTCTCCTAGTACAAGTCGACTGCATTAATAATTGCAAGGTACACCTTGAAAATAATATCTGAAAAAGTGTATTTCCTGCCATTTATAAATAGATAGACCTTCAACAGAAATGTAAACGTTCATCTTGAAACTGATGTACATATTTCTAAGGCATTTTCTTCTGTGTTCAGCTGTATATATGTGTAAGTCTGCTTGCTATGTAGCATTCTGTTATGCATGGAGCTGAGTGAGGCATTATATTTGTCCAGTGTTTCAAGAGCCTTAAGCATGTGTGCCCTAACTTTTGAATGTAAAAGATACTTTTTCTTTTGTTGTCAAGTGAATTTAAAACAACACAAAAAAAGCCTAATTTTCTACTTCTATTAATTTTGTGATATTAGACTTCACTAGCTCATTACACTTAGATTTATTATTTTCTCTTTGCTCAGATATTTCAGTATTGGAACCTGGATATAGAAAGGTAGCAATACATCTACTCATAGGGACAGTTGTCCCTTCCTCTCAGTAGTATTTGTGCCATGTAGGATACTGTTAAAAAAACAATTTTTCAACAGACTTCCTTTAATCAAAAAAATATTTACATTACTTAAAGGTCATTTTGTTTCATTGGGCATGGGACAAATGACAACTTGGTTAAACATGCTGGCTTCTAGTCACTTCAAAAGTGTGACTGTAATAACATTTTGATTCCAAAATGTACATGAACAAAGCACACTAAGAGAAGCAGCTGGGGAGGAAGTGCCTCTCTTTAGAAGGAATTTTTTCACAAAAGCATTTTTTCTTTTTTATTTTGCTAAAACCGTGAGAATATTTAAACAGAAGTCTCAAGGTTGATTTTTCACATTTCCTAATAATAATGTTAAGTATCAATTTTGAGATTTTTTTTTTGTCTTTATAATGTAGATGGCAATGGCAATTTGTAAATGAAGAGTGTAATTAATTAGAAAAGCTTGTCAACAGTAACCGAACTTTAGGTGTATCATTATATATGACTGGCTGTACTTATGTATTTATTTGTCTAAATTGTATATATTGTTTTATCTATAATGTCTGTAGAAGTGCATTCTTTTAGATTAATGTATAATTTACAGTTTTGTGAGATTGCCAGCAAAGCTGCTAATCAAGATACTATTTTTTTGTATCAATGTCAAATAATAATAATAAAAAAATCAAGTGAAAAAATGAAGGTGTCCTGTAAGCTGTCGTGTTCACTTTTTTATAGAAATGTAAATGGTATTACCTGAATACACAATGTCAGTGAATCAGCTTGTTTGTCATGAGGAAAAATACTGTGCTGTAAAAGCAGATTTAAAAAAAATAATTGAAAAAAAATAAAACAAAATATTACTTTTTCTCATTATTTGTGCAACAACTGCATCAAGCTGATGTCCACACAAGTCAGGTGTTCTAATTCATCTGAAGCCAAAGACGCAATATTAATTGCAGCCATGGCAATATCTGGCGAAGTCGCAGATGGGTTCATCCTCTGCTTTGCCCTATTCAGCTGCTTTGGCATCCCCAGTCAGTGAGACCCAAGTCTGGCTGTTCTAAGTGGCAAAGCTTTTTGACTCCCTCAGCATAGCTTTTCTGCTACTTGCACGGTGTCATAACACATGTGCTTGCAGCCATCGAAAGCTACACACAGGAGAAAAGGAGAAATGCCCCAAACCCCACATCTCATAAAACCACAATAAACTTGCCTGAAGTTGCTGTGTGACCACCAGGGTCCCCCATACAGAGGGAAGGGGTCCTCCCTGGTCTCTCATAGACACATGTTGACCCTGACAGAGCCCTTTGGCCCACCCGCCCCCNTCATCAAAAAACAAATGAAGAATCATAATTTGAATACACCCAGATCACCCAGTTAGTCTCATGTAGTGTTTGTCTCCCAACATATTAAGATACTGTTTTGTCTCTCAGGCAGTTCTTGGCAACTTTAGGGTCCTCATATCAAAATAAAAGCACAAAACAAAATAACAAAAAAGTAGGAAAAAGTCCCTTTTCTTGTAAGAACTAGTTGGATTAATTCCGCTCCCCATTCTTCCCTTTGCAGATTCCTGTGTAGAACAAAATACCTAACCTCTTTTCCACTGGCTTTAGAGCTCAATATTCAAAACTCATTCATGAAATGGAGGGGAAAATAACCCCACCCACGAGAAGGTAGCTTTTGCAAACCGACGTGTATTTCCTTTAGGTCACCTGTTTCAGAAGCAGTTGAAGCCTGCAGCAGAGTCCTCAGGCACCCCAGGAGTGTCTGCAGCAACACAGCAACCTTACAAACCATAATGAGATGCTTTAAACCAACCAAGAGTTTCACATACAGTAAAACCCCTCCAATCATTTTCATCTCTCATTTCCACCAAAGTAGCCTGAGTCTAATTGCAACACTTACACGGTGTTTAATTAATAGACAGCTTGGAGATATACAGATATTAGCACTAGTAGGGTAGATTTCATGTAGCTTGATTATCTTAATTACAAGCATTCTATTTTCTCATTTACTTAATTGATTGTCATAGATTTCCAGAGAAATTTACACCACCCTAAGTGAAAATAGCATGTAAAAAACCTTCTTAAAACTGCTGACTCTGGCCTATTAAAACAGCAACATGCCAAAAAAAGGAGATCTGTATGACATGGAACATTGTACTAAACAGCATCTGCTTCCTTTTTACTTGTTAAAAATATGAATTTATGAAATGGAAGAGGAGTCATCCAGGGGAGGAAAAAAAAAAAAAAAGAATGTACCTTATTTATTCAACTGCACCTGCAATTAAGTTGTGTCAAGTACCTGCTCTGATGACTTGCCTAACACAAGAAAAAAGATACATTTTTTTCTGCTAGGTCTGCATATTAGCTGATTCGACATTATATCTCTGCCTCACTGAAAGAGCCAAGAGCAAGAGACAATTTATTTGTCATGCAAGATTTATCCTTGAGCACTTATTCCGCAAAGGCAGCATTACATAACAAGCTGGATGGAATTAAGTGCAGTGGTTTTGTAATGCAGACAACTTTCATTTGGGGAAACCAAATACCCCAAACTTGAGGTGTGCTAACACCTACCATGTTTGCATCTATTGAACATCACTTTTTTCTTTAGGAGTCCCTTTCTCTCATCTATTTTCTAACATGACCTCTATCTTTAAAGAGAAATGGGACCTCTACAAACCTTAGAATAGCAGCAAAAGCAAGGGGGAAGCAGAAAGCACTCTGCACCGTTACAAACTTTTCCCTTGATTTACAAAAATCACTCTAGACTCACTGTGTTCCTCTGTACTTTTAATCTGCTTCAATCTGATACATTTCCCTGCTGTTTCCATCACTCTTTCCATTTTCCTTATGTCCTTTTACATAGCTCAGCATTCTCCCGTCTAGAAGTATCCGTTCAAACCAATCACAAAAATAAGAGCACAGTGTTTTCATGAAGAGAGGGCCTTTACCTGAAGAGTTTACAGTCCTATGCTGTCTAATACCTGGCAAACTGAATTTATCAAGTTTCAGGGGACAATCAGCACTTGAAGTAGTTCCTTCAAGAATCTTTTCTTTGATATTGCCTGTTTTAGGTAAATGGGAAAATAAAGGATCTATCATCTTTCATCTTGCCTCTGCCTGCAGAGATAACTATCACAAGTCTAAGGTTGTTTGGCTTTTCTTTCCATATTCCTTTTACACTTCCTCACATAATCTTGGATAATTCATCAGAATTCAAAAAAGCATTTTTTCATGTTTCACTTTTACTCCCATTTAATCAGCTATACTTTATTGCACAATTTCAGTGTTTTAACCTTTTTATTTGCTTCTGCTCTCTGTGTTGCCTTCACTCTCCTCATATCTTCCTAATAGTCAGACATCTGCTACTGAATCTGTTAAAAGGGTATTTGCAAGAAGGCTAAGCACAGCAGAGCTTTTCTCTGTCCCTGTCTCTGAGGTATCAAAAACTGCATTCTTGGATTAGTTTCACTAGACAGGACAGCTTATCTTAATATTATCACATTTAAAGCAGAAAATTAACTTCTGCTAACATCTGGAACAGACAACAAGTCTACAGGGCTACAGTAGCTACAGACACGGTAGGTGTTGGAAAGGAAACTTCCTGGTCTGCCCATTCCCGAGACTCTGGCAGTCGCACTCCCAAGGCCACACTTGCACTGCTGGGACTGGACTGACACAGGAACAGCTCGGGCTGGGGCCTCCGAGGAGGGATCCCCAACAAAGGCACCCCTGGGTTTTTATCCCCTCACAGTCCTAGTGTGGGAAAGCCTCAGCTCCTGCTGTGTCCCTCAGTTCCCATTGCTCATTCCCCTGGCCGGCACCAGCTCCTCATGCTCTTTGACATGCAAAGGGCTGGCAGTTCAGGGCCTCTTGTGCCGCATCCAGAACTCAATCTGCAGCTTCAGCTCCAGTACCTGCACCAGGTATATTCCTCAACAGGTGTCTACATATCTGTAATTTTAAAGTAGTCATTGAATTTTATGTAGAACATCACTTCCCCTCACAACGGCCACAAAAAGGTCCACATCATTCAGGACAAACACCTCAAGGTGCACTGAGGCTTTGTATTATGTTTGCCATCACTTTGGCAGGATGGATTATGAAATGAAGTATTGCTGCCTCTGGAAAGTGGTGTCCTGTATGGATGAGGCTGACTCTGTAATTCCCAAGCACTGTTTTATTCTAGGCATAGCTGTACTTTGAATTAGTAACACAGCTGATGCCAAGGTTGATGATAGGCTGCTTTAATTGGTCATTAAAAGGCAGTATTATTTACTGCCTTCTTTCTTGGATTCAGCATTTCTACACATGGGGATAAAACTAATGGGCTAGAATAAAGGATATATATAGCATGTAATGAAAATTACATTTTTTAATAGGGGAAACATACATGCACACAGTGCAGGTGCTGTTGCAGAAGTAGAGGTTATGGAAATATACCTTTTAATTTGTATTATACTGCAATTTAGGTGTTACTTCAAACAGATGGGTGAGTTGTGCAACATTTTTAAACTGACTTAATTACTTGCAAAGGTATTGGCTTGAGTTAATTGGTGCAATAAATTACACAAAGGTTCACAGATTCCATTAAAAAGAACTTTGAACATGTACTATACATAGGAAAATAAACTGAATCTTGCAAGTCAGTATTTGACAAAATAGTTAATGGCTCTTTGTTTTATCAATACTTAAACAAGATCAAAAAAGCCCACCAATCACACAAGACAATGTGCCTAACATGATAGATATTGATGTATAATTGCATCTCAGAGACAGGTAAATGTCAGAGACAATATATCCAGCCAAATGCCTAGAAGAATGATCAGAGTCAGTAAACGTAAACAGGTTACCCTTACTTTCCCCCAAAAAGCCCACTAGTTACGTGTGCAATTTATCTAGTGTGGGATGATTACTGTTGCCCTTGTTTAGGACAAAGTCATTTACTGCAACATGAGACATGGGGGAAAAGGTCCACAAGAACATGTAATAGCCTATGAAATACCTAGGCCTCTACTCTAGTCAATTTACGGTTGAAGCTCCAGATGTTGCCTTGTCTGGGACTCCAGGAATATCCAAAATCCCCTAAAGTCAACAAGTAGAAAAATGTCTAGCCTAGTAAGTACCACAGAAAAGTATACCTGTATTAGACAGCAAAACAAAATCTGTAGGGCAAGAAGGGTTATCAAACTCTGTAGCAGCAATATTAGGAAAGCTCTCTAGCATAACCAGGCAAAAACCTTGCAGGATCTTTGGTTACACTTTAGCATAAAGTTTAAGCGCTGGGGAAGAAAGCATTTTACCTTGGAGAAAAAATCATCATGGCCCAAAATGTTACATTTTAGGATTTCTAGGTACTAAGGAGAGTAAGGAGGTAAATCTTTAGCAGACAAACTTACCTCATTTGTGACAAATAATCTATTTTCTGGACATTTAAAATTAAATGCTTCTAAATTTTTTCCATGGTTTTGAAATTGCTGTGCTGGAAATGTCATTGAAAACAAGCTTGCACTTTTATCTTCTGCTAAACACCAGAGATGTACCACTTCAAAGGAGTACACTACATTCTATTTGAATGCTGGGACAGACACATCAGTAAGTAAATTAAAAATCATATGAATTGTCAGTGTTAATCATCTGACCATGTTTTCCCTTTCCAGCTCCGAACATCAATAATTTCATTCTTTTCTATGCCCTTCATTTCAATAGCACCTAACAGTTTAAAATTTTTTTATGTATCACAATTTCTATAAAGCTGCATTTTGTTTAAGTGAAAAAATAATGCTTAATATAATGCAAACTTCTTAAAGAAAAACCTGAAAAAATTGCATCTGGAAAATTCTACTTGCATGCACATGGCTGCCTGGCAACATGGACATGAAATACAGAAATAAAATGAGAAACATTTGGTTTTTCTTCAGCAAGTACTGTGAGAATGGGTGACAGCTCATGAGGAGAGATTAGGGCAAACAGCATTGCCCTTTCCCAGGTATTACTTTTACTAGTTGTGCTATTGTTTGAGAGTGAGAAAACCTGATCTAATCAAAGACTGAGTGTTGGACTAGAAGACCTTTGAAGGTCCCTTCCAGTCCAAACTATTCTATGATTGTGTTACTGCTCCTTGCAGGGGGTTGGACTAGATGACCTTTCAAGGGTTCTTTCCAGCCCAAACCATTCTACCAAAGGAAATGAAAAGAACATCACATCATCACCACCCATAGGTGAAGAAACTCTGGACAGGAGAAGGGACAAAGGAGCCTTACATACAAGGACTAGACACAAAACTTTTGGGAACTGAAGAAATTTTAGTGGAAGTGATACACTATGGATGACAAAAACACTCATTTCTTTGAAGCTTATCAGATAACAAAGCTTTAGAAAAATAAGCATTTTCTGAAATTTCATGTATACCACTGCTTCTAATTTGCACGTTTATTCTCAGTTTGCTTTAATGCGAAGACATGTATTTGCTTTAAGCAATAATTCACAATGGGTGAGGCAACATCATCTGTGGGATTTTCAGCTGCCTGAAACACATCAGACAATTGGCAACAGATTTATCTTAACAGTTCTGAAAGCACATATTTGTGAAACTGCAGTTTTAATCATATCAGGATCCATACCATGATGAAAAACAGCATTTTGCATTTTCAAGAGGAGTAATACACACTGTTTTCTTCCCACAACTCTTTCTAACATCCTTTCCAATAAATTCAGTTCACTGCATTTAGGCCAAAACTACATGTTTGATATATCAAATTTAAATTACAACACAGACCTAATTTAACCATAAACCAAATCACATTTCCTCAAGACAATATGTCACCAATAGGCAGAATTACTAAAGCTTACTTCATTTTTTCTTCAGGAAAAGCTTCCATGCCAGCTTGAAAGAACATCCTCAACAGAAAGAAGTTGGTATCAGAAATGTTAATAGCATAAACCGATAACTTAGCTTCACCTGCCTGATTGTTACAATGGAATTTATATAGATATGTTGTATCTTGCAAAGTGCATTTATATCCTTGTTCCTAGATTTGCCAATATCTGCACATTATATACAAATAATCTTAGTGTTAACTTACCATAAATTCAGACAGTAATATGGTTCAGTTCTGAAAAACAAATCATCTCTGAAATCCTCTCCAGAAGGCAATAAGTTTGCCTTTCAGTATAAAAAAATTATTTTCAGAGTTAAGAGATTTCTTTTGTGACTACGACAAGGATTGTGATCATTGTTAGATAAGCAGTAGAAGCCCTAATTTTCACAGTTTGTTACATATTTACATTAGCTAATGCTAACATGCAAGCATCTTTGTCTCCAACAGAAACTTCTGAAAGTATCTCACTGAGATCTGAGCATATATGGGATTGAAATGGTTTTGGTTTGTTTTTTCAAATGCCTATAAAAGTAGTAACAAATTGTGAATTGCACAGATTTATTTTGTCAAGCATTAGTAATGCTCCATTAGCTTAATTTCTGTTGACAGACAAACAGAACGCAGGTCTAGTTAGAAAAACGTAAGTTCAGAGGTGACAATCAAGGAAAACACAGCATGGACACACCAGAAGCTCAATATTGTAAGAGAGAACCAGTCAGGTTTACAGCTACAGAATGGGTTTGGGTTTTTTCCACCACATAACTCGTCAGATATCAAAGCCCTGGCAGATTTTTTCACAGTTACAGCGGTAACTTTAAAACCCACAAATGCCTGCTGGAGTAAATCAAACCTGGGTGAGTTTGTTGCACAGAACATTTAGGAATTGCTCAACAGTCAGTGCAGCTGCACCTTGGGCTCCAGAGCTGACTATCAGGAACTAAATCATGTAAAGCTGTGAGCAAGCTCTGAAATGGTTTTCTTGAAGGGGCAATTTCCAAGCAACAGCAGTTATAAGTTCTGAAAAGAGTCTGCACATACACCTCTGCATAAGCCACAACACATCATCTGTGGATCCCAGAGATTCCCTCATTAGGCAGCGAGTTGTCCAAGGAAAGGTAAAGGCAAAGGAGGACTAGAGAGACTGAACAAGGGGCCAAATACCTCACATCTCTCTCATGTCAAGTGCTGTGATGCTGGGACCCAGACAAAAAGATAAATCCACTTGTAAAAAATGACATTCCAGAACAGAGGAAAAGGAAAACAAAGTACTTTGTGAACTGCAAGGCTCACAACAGTTTTATGTAACTAAATTGGGAAAGAAAAAGAAATACTTTGGAGAGCTGAACAATTACTGATGTAATTTTTGGAAAAATCAAATGCCACTAATTAAATTGGTATGTGAAGTAGTAGAAGTTTGTTTGTTTAGGAAATTGCTACCATGTACTTTCTAGTGAGGAAGCAAGGACAGCATATAAACAAGCAAAAGCAACACAAAAAGACACATACACCTCGAGGATGTATTAAATACTTTATCAGGATCTTTGTCATCACCCTGAGGTTTTTGCAGTGATGTTCCTCCCTGCAAAGTGAGCACTGAAACCAACGAGTGAAAATAAAGGAATGTACAAGAGAGATGTGTTGGTGCAGGGGGAGAGAACCAGAGCCCAGGCACTTGCTCTCAGGCACTTAGAGGCTGAATGTAAGCTAGGATGTAACAAAATACCCTGTATCTACTGGCAACACTGCACTTGCCACCCTGCTCCACGGAATCTTCTCTCCTCTTTGAATAAATAATGAGCAGCAAGACTGCAGCCAGGCAATGTTCTGGAGGTCCATCCACACTCCTCACACCTGTGCTCTGTGTACACACAAAGCTTCACAATCCACAGCAACCAATGCCCCACAGCACAGTGGGAGGATTGGCCCTGCTGGGCAACCTTCAGTGCAAGAGCTCAACCACCTCCAGGAAACAGCAGACCTAGCTGGAGCAGTCCTGGAGAAGGCTTACAAAAGCCATGAAAATACAAAATAAAAGCATTATGGCATAAATAATTTATTATATGTATTGCCGTGGCAGTAATTAACATAAATACATAAGAAGGTATACTTGATAAGTGGTAGCCACACCAATACCTCACATATGCAGTAGAACAGGCTTTTTACAGTTATTAACCAGTCAAAATTTAAGCTTAGGCTAAAGAACACATTTTGCTTTAGATCAATTTGAGAACATATTATCTGCATGTTCCAGTATGTCAAAGTGTATCCCTTGCTAAACCAAAATGGTACCAAACATTTTCAAGATGCCAATTTCATGGCAAGTAAAACACAGACTCTTTTCTGTAACACTGAAGACACACCCTAATCTGGAAAACAAATCTGTTTGCTCTCCTGAACCAAAACTGAATGTTTGATTCACTTTGCTGTAATTGTTTGTATCCAACAGCTGTCTTCAGTTCAAACTGACACCAATTCAGCACATCACAAGGTCACTGGAGTACTCTTCCAAAGGGGGTTTTAAGGCCTTATACCAGAAAAGGGAAGGAATATTAAATTTACTTCAGTACTGCTACCTGTAGCATAAACTATTCATTTTGCCTAAACAACTTACAGGGCATATGCAAATGTAACAGCACCCCATCAATCACCGTTTGGATTTAAATACATATAGCTGTATTGTAAGTCTTCATCTGCAATTATTTTGTTAAAAATTAAAAACTTTGGCACTGAAAAAGCTCAAGTAACTGATAACAGAATATAAAGATGATAAAAAAGGGGAAAGAGTAACACTCACTCATTTGCTTAAACACAGACCTGCTCTGATTTCCACAGACCAATCCAAGCTACACTACCTTCAAACAGGACAGACATCAGAGATTCAGATCTTTGTTGGCCTTATAAATCCACGCACATAAATACACAAAAATCCATGAACACAAAGCAGTTTTAAATGAATAATTTATGTAACACTAAACTGTAGCTCAGTAGCTCTTATCCAAGAATCTAGATTAATCTTTGCAAAAATACTTTTCAAGAAAAAAAAAAGGATGTATCCAGCAACACACAAGTGGAGGGGTTTCCTCACCCTTTCCATCTTTTTTAAAACATCAGGTTCATTGGGTAACTTGGCAGTGCCCTACCTGACAGGCAAATTTACAAGGTTAGCACTGAACCTAATCAGAGACAATCAGAAAACTCTTTTCTCTCTGGTGTCATTTTCTGCTTTGATAGCTCTGCTATGCTATTATAAATAGGAAAAGTTTGCAGCACAAGCAGGGCAGAAGACTTCAGAGAGATTTTAGTAATCACCTTCCATTCAAATCATACCTACTCTTTAAGCACGATTGGATCCTTTTCCATTTTATAGCCCCAGGGGTAAACTGAGGAGCTTATAATCAACACAGATTGGGAGTGAAATTTTAGTCCCACTGAAGCTGTTGTGAGGTATTATTAATTCATGAGGCTGAGATTTCAATAATGGTCCTTCCCTCTGGATTCCCTGTTCTAATTCAAGGTGGATTTCTCCACCCTATTCCCATTTCTCATAATATAGAGTAAATGCTACAGTGCTTTGTTTTAATCAGAGGTGACCTAACAAGGAGAGAAAGGAAAAGGAGAGTCAGAGAGAAAAGGGTCCTGAATTCAACAGAATTGTTGGCTGATTCTGAAATGATGGGAATAGTTTCAGGTTTAACAACCTCAATCAGATAACTATTGCACTTTTTCTCAGTGTAAACACTTCACAAAAACCTTTCCACAGGGCTGAAAAAATGGTTAGGAATTTAACTCCACAAATTGCCTATGTTGCACTGTCAGAAAGCTGCAGCTTTCAGCTTATGCTAAAAAATCACAGCAACAGAAGCCCCCTAGAAAACCACAGAATAAATTCCTTGGTCTAAATACAAAGTCCTGCAAAAAAAAAAAAAAAAAAAACCAAAAAAAAAAAAAACAAAAAAAAAAAAACAAACAAAAAAAAAAAAAAAAAAAAAAAACAAAAAAAAAAAAAAAAAAAAAAAAAAAAAAAAAAAAAAAAAAAAAAAACAAAAAAAAACAAAACAAAACAAAACCAAAAAAAACACAGTAAATTTACCTCTGTAAAAGGAAAAAGCTTTTTACATCAGAATGGACCACTGCTAACTTCTTGTTTGGGAACACATTCAAAAAGTGTCAGCTCAATTCTCACTGAGAGAGCGATGAGCAGACTCGGCGAGGCAGGGGCTTGCTGCTGCACCATGGCACAAGAGCCTCCTCCCAGCACACAGCACAGGAAGGGAGCAGTAGGCAGCAGGACTGATTAAACCACAGGGAAGCCTGGGACAGGAGGAAGCACTGACACCCACATCTCTCTTGTTCTGAACAAACTCGTGTTTTCTGACAATTTGATTTTATACTTTGTTCTCTCTTGGTCAATAATAGAGTACCAGCACAATGCAGCACATTGGCAAAAAATACTCATTTGCCAGAACAAAACAACCAAACTTTCAACAGTCCTTATACAAATACCAGCAGGTTAAGGTAACAGTCTTCAAAAGCTTTCCTTGCACTTTACATCGTAAAACATCACAGGTGCAGTATTGGTTTGGACTGGGGGTGGGTATTTTTTGGTGGTTTCCCCCCCAATACCAGAATGCTAAACCAATTCCACATTTTCCAAAACAGAGATTCAGGCAGAGATGCAGGCCTCTCCCTTAAAGCAGCAATTTAGTACTACACACTCAGTCCTCCACAACTGTGAGATTAAATCTTTTTGCCTATTAATTTATTTTTATATGACATGAGCAGCACAAAATCCACCTACTCAAACCCTCTAGACATTCTCTGTTCTTCTGCTTCATTATTTATACCTGCCTGTTGATGACAGCTACACACACTGCTTTTTATGTGAAAGGACCATTGTATTACCAAATAACCACGCATTCCTAGGCATTTTGAGATGTCATAACTCAGTTATCCTCAAAGGAAAGAAAGCTACATCAATGGTGTCTACAGAGTAAACCTGACATAACAAGGAAAGCCTTTTTGCCCAAAATAAATCTAAAGAACCCCAGCCCTCCTGTGCATGAGACGCATCTTTCCTTATTGAGTGTGAATTATTATATGGATGAAAAAGAACCAGGTAACAATTCGGTTTCTTTCCATAAGAATAAATAAATTAAAAAATCTCTATATTTGAAATACGGCTGGTTTTAATTAATTTTTAAAAGTGCACCTATGGGGAAAAAAATAAAGGCATGTATTTCCCATCTGCTCCAATTCTATTCTGTATAGCTGTTCCTAAATACATCCACTTGTGTGATTTTCTACACCCTACTGAGACAATAAACAAGAACAGCCTTTCAAATTCACACTTGAAAATTAGATGGCAAAATATGCATGTCCCAAAAAGGACAAGATTGCCTCCCTATTGGTTTATGCAGTGAAAATTGTATTTCTCCTTCTTACCACATACTCTTCCCATGTCCCTGTAATTGCTCACTGAGCCATCATTGCCCATATTCTGAATGTTATTAGCAGCAGACAACTTGACAACTACTGAGTTTGATTCAATATCTCAGATGAACACAACTACGAAAGCAGCTTGATGAGCATCATCTAACAATCATAAAGCAGCTATAAAACCACATTCTTATGTGCCCTGCAATGTTACTCTTGGTCATTGAGGGGAAATGAATAACTAAAATGTCACAATGCTCAACTAATATGCCTGGATATTTCATCAGCTGGACCACTGTGCAATAAAATGCAAGGAAAACAGACTTCTGTTGGAGTTTTTGTGGTTTGAGTAAACCTAGCTGTTCATTCGCAGAGCTCATGCACAGTGAACTCACAGATGTAGATGCCTGATGCTTCCAACTTCTCATTTTAAGGTAACTAGCATTCTTTGTGTACACACATGCATGAGTACGTTGCAAGAGAGTGGAAAGGCTGCCCACTTGATGCAATAAAAAACCACACAATTGACTGAATAAAGTTCTCTGACAATTGATTCAGAGAAAAAATAGACCAACTATTTGTTATCAACAAGGTGTCTCTCTCTTTTTTTCTTTTGCTGCTTTGATAAAATGTGGGAGGGTAAGGTGGGAACAAGCAGTAACATCCCCTGCTCCCTGCTAAACAGAAATCAGCATTTTCAGTGTGCTCAATTAGCAGTGTTTTAGGTCTGTGTCAGATTCCTCATCAGAGCTAATTGATTTCAGGCACAGGCCAATCTCACCATCCAACATCATTATGCAGAGGTAGGTGGTGAAAAGAAAAACAAATCTCTGATTAAAGAAAAGCATGAGGGGGAGGCACACCATTTACAAGCTGCATACAGCATTCCCTCTCAGAGAAATAACAGTGTTTAAAAACATTCTGAAGGGATGCCTCACAATCAAATTTCACAAGACTGCTCTGGAAGCCCCAAAATTGGAGATGTGACATTGGACCAAGCTATGTGAAAAGGCACACGTCTTTATATCAGGGGGGAACATGGGAGAAAAGAAAATTCAATTATGTTTCCTGACTTATTTCCCTACTCCCCCTTCCATTCCCACTCACAAAGTGTGTTCTAAGGAAATAGAGGAAATTGTGATAGTACATAGGATAATATTTTAGAAGGCAAAAATACTTATCATAACCAGCTAGCTGAATTACAGTTTGAATGCACAACTCTGTTAGTGGGAATATTTGAGGTCAGCACTTGTCAGAAGAAAAAGACGTGCTCCTGCTCTCTTGGCACAAACAGCATATGTCACCAGCATGAGAAGCAGCTTTCCCAGCCTGAAGCCCACGCTGGAGTCCCACAAGATAAAAGGCTAGAAATATCCCTTCTCTCCCCCTCCTTTACACATGCAGTTCATCTCCAGACCTGGTTTTGTGCTGAGCTAAATTCTGTGTTTATATTCATCCTAACACTCTGAAATTAATAAATACAGAACTGTGTTTTGACTGACTTTCATCTCAGTCCACAGAGCTACTTTCAGCAAACTAAAGCAGGGCAAACTGGCAAGGCTTGCTCCGTGGACACTGATATTAATCAGCCCAGAGAGCCTGCAAGTGCCCAGCTGCAGGCACTAGCATATAATCATCATACAAATGATTTTACTTTTAGCACCATCTAATTAAGCCCTGTTTTCCTGGCTTTAGAGACAGTTATGTGGTAGCTCACCTGTTCCAGCTTTACCTCATTAATTAGATATCTTCTCTTTCACACAAGACAGGTGCTGCAGCCAGTGACACCTTTCTAACAGAAGCACCAGAACTATTTTAGGGCAAGTCATGTCACACATATAAGAACTTTATCCAGCCTTGAAATGCTTTTCATGTAAATGTGAATAAATGAACAGTTGCTAGTTTTCTCTTTTCCCTTATTATTCCACAGAGCATGTGTATATAATCTTAAGGGAGCAAATTTCTACATTTGGTATTTACTTCTACTCTATCATTGCTTGGTCACTGCTTTCTACTGCAATGTACTGTATATTTTCACTTTTTCTTACCTGTATGTATTGAGAGTATAAACTACTTATAAACTTCATTTTAACAGACACTAAAGCTTTAATTACCTTTGCTTTCTTGCTACCTTTTTAAAAACGGCTTTTGGTAATTCTGTATTTATTTGCAATATCTTAGAAATAACAACAAGAAAAAAAGTTTTAAAACCCAACACAGCTGTGATAAGTAACAGTGCCACATGAACTTGCTGCCTCGCTGAACCACAGAAGCATCACCATGTTTCTGCATCAGACCACAAGTGAGCAACAACTGTTACCACTTTATCTTGGTACAATACTGCTGACTGCCTCAATTAAAGTATTACATTCTTTATTTAGATACCTCCTGCAGCCCCAACCAGCACAGCAGATGAGCACTTTTAACAGTTGCTACTCATATCCCAACACTTTTTCCCCAGCTTCTGGGGAGGTGTATAGCAAGTGGAACGCGATTTTCATCCCAATATATATTCTACATATATTCCACTTTTTTTTCTAGATCAGTGACAAGAAGAAGCTTCCCTGAACATTCACTTCTTTGCCTGAGAAAGGACCGTACCAGCTAACTACTCTGCAGGCGGATTAGTCAATAACAGCACAATGCTTGGAGAAATGTACACTAGAACACATAAAAATAATCAAATAGCAACACTCAGAATTTCTAACTCCTCCCGGTGCCGCTGAGTAGCCCCCTCATCGCAGGGCTGCAGGTTATCACCTGGGTCACTGGCGGATATACGTTTAAGGTACCTTTTTATTTACTCACACTCTAACACAAAGGTGAATTACCAGCTGCCAGCTTGCAGCCTGCCCCACAGACCGGCGCGGGCTGTTCTGAGGCAGAACCTGGCCGGGGCCAGCCCCTGCCCGCCGCCCGGCGCCCCCGGGACACGGTGTCCAGGCCCCTGGGGCCAGGCTCACGTACCGGACTCGTTCGCCAGCCGCAGCGCTGCCAAAACCCAGCGCGGGGCCGGGGCTCGCCCACCGTGAGCTCTGCGGGCACCAATCGCCCCGAGGCCTGACCGCCCCAACACGCCTTACCTGGGCCTCCGACGCCGCCGCAAGCCCTCCCGCTCTCTGCCCACACAAACCAGCAGGACACGGGTCCTGTCCCGGGAAAACCATTGATTTCTTGAAGTAACACCTTGGGAGTTTTAAAAATGGCTTCTGCAAAGCGCTGGAGAGCAAGGAGCCAAGGCAACCCTCTGCCCCGAGGGAGCACACAGTATTTCCTCTCCTTCTCCTCCCCAGGTGCTGCTCCCAAACTACGTAAGGGCAGCAGTCTTTTGTAATAACAACACCGTAATCTGCTCAGAGCATGGAAATTCAAAATACAAATCAGTTTGTGCAATACATCTTTATTTTAGTTTTATTTTTTTAACCTTTGCAGTCATCTTGGAGTAATCATCATGTAAACAGTAGGATGGGATGGGATTACATTGAGTTGTATGCAAATGGTTCTAGAACACCTCAACGATTATGACAAGGCATTATAAATAACTTCTCTTAATAATATATATTTGCCATTTTCAGTACATTAAAGAGCTGCCACTTATCTAGGATTAACTAGGAAGTAGTTTAAATTGTAACCTCCGAGAAACACATCTCCAAATGTGGAAGTCTTTCTAAGGTTCCCTAGCTCCATAACATCTATGTCACAGGTTAAGCAGAAGACTACTTGGGTCGAAGTGTTTTCTTTGTAACAGACTTTTATTTGATCATTGCACAAAGCCCTATTATTTTCACTCCACCTTGGTATTTTGCAGAACTTCAAATAAAGCTTCAGTTCCATTCTTCAAGTTTTTATTCACCTGTATGAAACCGGTTTCTGTCATTAAGGGTAAGTCAGATCAGAGATGGACACAGTAGGCATTCCACCTTAACAACAGCTCAAAGTAGCTCTAGCTCACAGACTCCCCAATAAAGCATAGTCAAAATATTCTAACACCTTTGCTACTGTATATCCCCTCCTTGCTCAGATAACTATATATATTTATATGTATTGTACCATATGTATGGTACTTCTAGAAAATGGAGATTATTTATATAAGCAGCCTCAGGCACATTCTTAAAACATTAATATCTGCAAGGCACCTCCCACTCCCTTAACAATCAGTTTGTGGACTGGTTTTTTGACACACAACCAACAAAAGCTTGCTAATGCTGAATCAAATAATTTCAAAATTTACTAAATACTTCAAAGACATACCTGAAACTTTTTTAAATAGTGGGAGATTAACTGCAAATAGCATATAATCAAGTCAAATCATTTTCTTATTACTAGTATGTGTAATGCATAAATATAGGAAAAATAAAATTCACAGTCATTTTTAAAACTAGAATTCAAGTTTGGCTAATAATTCTAAACTTTTGTATGTATGTTAATTTCTAAATGTAACAGAACAGAGGCAGTATTATCAACCACAAGAACAGGTAAAATAGTATCACTCAAAGTCTATGAAAGAAGTAAGCTTGATAGAAAATACCTTTTGTAACCAATAAATACGGCCACCTGAGTGCATTTCCACAGGCTTTTCACTTAGGGGGATCCAAATCAACTGCTAAGAGACATTTAGGAGCATTTTGAACGTTAACAGCAGCGGTGTAGCTGTGGGCTTTGCTTGTTCTGACTTTGTGAATTGCTAGATAATGAAGCAGAACTCAGTGTGTGGTGCATTAACTTTCCTTTGCATCTAAGCTGGCCTCTTCGCAATCTCACAATTCGGCTTGGGGTCAAGGGACAGACATCAGCTGACACTTAACTGAGCAAAACCAATCAGTTTCACTTCATCAGGAATCTCAGTGCCATCACAGCCAGAGGCCTGCAAGTACAAACAGAAATGTTTAGTATATCACGCTACAAAGGAGCATTTGACAGCCAGGATATAAATTTTCCCCATATTGCCCAGTCAGCAAAAAGCTTTGTTGAAAGAAAGCTTTCAGACTGCTTCATGTAGTCTCTGTCAGCATCAACCAATTGCATCCTTAATTTTAGCAAACTCTTGCAATCAATATTAAAAATAATGAAAAGAAATACTGGAAAATGGACACTGAAATACCCAAATTCTTTAAACCAAACTTTCCAGACTGGAGCCAAATTTGATTCTTCATGGGAGTAAACAGTTTTCACTCATGAAGAGCAGCTAGTATACATGTATAGAATCCACTTTTTACCACTGTGCTGTACACAGCAAATGTCTCATGAGTCCAGCCAGCAAGTTAGTCTGGAATACCAACCAGCTGAATTTTTAAACAAGAAATTGAAGCAGTCTACAAAGAGTAAATAATATTTGCAAAAGGACAGCTCTCTCCTGACAGTACAATCTAGTACTTAAAACTGCATAGTTTAGATTCTTCAGTAAAGCTTGTCACAATACAAACTGGCGCAAGTGATCAGTTCATTTGTCACATATAACAGTAAAAATATAAAACCTCTTTGCTCAGGACTAAATTATTACTTTAGGTCTGTTTTTAAAAAAATGATGGAGGCAAAATATTTTTATATTTTGATTTTTAAATGCAAAATTTGCTTTTATAGGACAAAAGGGACTACATTTTAAATAAGGAGTTTTATATATTTTTATCTGTATGGTACTTAAGTAAAAATATTAACAGAATTGGATTAAAAGTGCATAATGCCAACTTACTTATGACAGATGCCTTCAGAATCTTTTGTATATCACAAAAGATCCCCAACAGAACAATTGGTTCACCCTATAAAAATGCTCTTGACCCTTTACTGCATTAGTAGCAGCTGAACCCTTTCATAGAAGAGGTTCGTGGACATGCACTAAAAGGTAAAGAGCTCTCAGACTGTGCATATAAGATGCACTAAGGGACATAATCCATTGAATTTTCATGAACAAAAATAAACTATGTTGACACTTGTGGAAGCATTACATCAGGCTACTCCTTCAAATTTACTTTGAGCAGTCGCAGAGAACAGAAGTTCTCTCTTAAGATAGCATTTCACAGCTCTTATTCCACAGAAGCAGCAAGTTAAAGTTCTGAGATCATCACTGTTAGTTACTATTCAGGTATCTGAATGGTTCTTGGATTGGGAATCTACTAAAGAAACTGACTTTGAATTTTGCACATAAAATTTAATGCTAAAAAGTTCTAATACTACTAACACCATTCTACACTCTAGATAGCTATCAATCTCCTCAAAGCCATGCTAAGTAACATATCTATAGATGTGTATAGTTTTTAAATGCCTTCCTTATCAATATATTATGACTTCCTTATCTATATATAGAGATATATCTATTTCATGCATTTGGAATCTATTAGCTTAGATTTTGTGCTTAGCATAAATACAACTACTATACACCAACTGCAACATAAAAGTATTCAGTAGAGACTGAACGTACTCTTTCATTAATGGGTTTTTTCCCACCCTTTTTCATAAGCAAAATCCTTACACAAAATGCTAATTATGCTGTGCAATAATTTTTTGTTTCCTTGAATGTTGCCAAGATTATTTGTGTATTGAAGCAGCCTCCTTCCTAAAGTGTGGACAGCTGGATCCTGTAGGGAAGTTTTCATTCTGTGCTAGCCAAGACAACTACGCGATATTTAATGTTCTGCAGAATGCCATCATCATACAATAAGATCAAAGACACACTGTTTAAGAAATATGCAAGAGGGGGAATCCAACCCCTGCCATCCACGCACCTCCCCTTAAAAATTTTCTTTACTCTTTCAGTAATAATTAAATACAGAAATAGTTAAGACATAAACTGTTTCTTTTTTCCCCTAAAGATGAACGTGCTTGCTGTTTGAATAGAAAGATTATATACCAGCAAAATACCAGCCAAATCAACCTTTAAGCAGTGAGATACTAGACAGATTCCTTGCCCAGAAATACTAGCAACTTTTCATTTGAAAGTTGATAAAAGGAATACTTTTCAATTGAATTTTCTGAATGGATATAGGATTAGCTACATTTAGACCTTTAACACTCATTAAATATTTACCAACAAAATTTGTTTTAATCAAGTTGTATACAAGTGCTCTCAAATTCAGTGAGATCTTACTAAGAGGTAACAAAGACCCAGCAGTGCATACAAAGATACAGAGTTCTCACAGACAACAATTCAGTTAGCAACCTCCCTACACAATACAAAAACAGGCAGAAGCAGAACATATATTAAACTTATCCCAGGAGAAAAATAAATTAGGATACTTCTTGTTATGTTCTTTTCCTGTAAAATAGGAACTAGTGCGGGAAACCTAGGTTAAAAGTATCAGGAAGAAATTAAGGTTAAAAATTAACCTCCAGAATTGCTGCCTATCCAGTGTAACTTACCTTGAGCAGGGACCAACACATTGATTTTGGATTGTCTGCTAGTTCTGATTATGGTAAGGAGCAGGATGATAGCAACACTCACTCACTAGAATCTGAAACACTATGTGACATTGACTGCACCCCAGCAATAAATCAAACTGAATCACCAAAAAAAAAAAAAAAAATTATCCCATCCTAAATTTTCAAGTGGATTTGTTTTCAACATACATAACCTGGATACTATGGGATATTACGTTTTGGAATCACAAGCCTCTATTTTAAGTGTGGGAACGAGAAACCCAGACTTCTGCAGAGCCTCTGGAGTATCTGTTATCTAAATGATCTTGGTGAGATGCCATTTACTACACAATGAAGCCAAGTCAGATGTTCAGGCAGCAAGAGCACAGAGCAGCTGCAGAAAGAAAAGCATTAGCCTTTAGGCTGTATTTATAGCGAAGGCCAGAGAAACAAAAGAATTTGAGTTACATGCCTTTATTCCCCCACCCAACCCCTTCTCACAAGGAATGTGGAGGTTCTGGGGATTTTACTGTATGGAATGAGAAAAATTAGTTCAAATGAGTCAGCTAAAACTCCTCAGATCTGTATAAAGAATGACATGGGAAGAGCCCTGAATTAATACATCATCATCAACACCGTCTGAAAACAGCTCTCTACAGCCCATCTAAAGCAGCTGCTTTTATAAACAAAGCTGTGACTCTGGAGACCTGCTTATCTAACAGACATTCAGTCTAGTCTTTCATGTGTGACTGAGTCACTCTCAGCAAAAGGTGCTGAAAACTCTGGTACTTACATAGCTAATAATTCAATAGCTTCAGGTATATAAATTCTTCAACTTAATTTTAGCAAGAAATAAAAACAAACACAGCACATCAATTCTGACTCAAGTTTTGGCAATGTAAATTTATTAATATTAAATTAGATCAATCATGCTATGATCAAAATTGACCAAAATTAAAGACCCATAGTCCAGGGCACAAAACGCAGAACAGGAAAGAGTCCCCAGCCCAAACCCAGGGTCTCATGACATACATACAGAAGACAGAAAGAGGTGGGGAAGAAGAAACAGTAATGAAATACAGTGGGACAAAGATCAGATTGCAGGTGTGGATGTCAACTGAAAGAAGGTTGAAAAGAAGAACTAAGGAGAAGCAAGCAGTGGAGGTGACCTGCATGCAAGAAAAATGGTGGCAGATATTGGAAAAAATGGGACTGGAACAAAATGTCCACTAGCAGAGGAGACTTCAGCCAGGGTAGAGCTAAGAGGGTGGGGTGAAGGAGTGTTAACCTAGCAATTACAGTTTTCTCTGCTTTACTTGTTTCTGCAATTCTTCACAGGGGTTTTCTTACTGCAGTTTCTCACCTAAACCTCAGACACTTCCTCAGAACTCATGTGACTGAACCTCCTTCCCCATGCAGTTTTGGAGTCGTCCTGTCAAAATAGGGCTTAAGCTTTTTCTTTAACACATGGCAATTTCAGTCACCTAATCTGTCAACACATTTATTCAACAAAATAGTTGTAAATGAAATAGAATCCAGACTTTGTGTGAATATTGTGATAATTTATTTGTTTCTTCCACTGATGCTTTTACTTACCAACTTAAAAGTCAATGTTTTCAAGGCCTTTGGATCATCTACTATCTTCTGTAAGTTAGCAGCAACTGTAAAAGACAAAAAAATATGATTTACAGAAAATTACATTCAACTTGACATCAAGCCTTTTGTTGAATCTTCCACCTAATTCTACACACATACATGTCTGTAAATTACCACTGGAATCATTTAAGCAGTCTCTAGGTGATGGTTCAGAGGGCAGTTGGGCTGCCATAAATTCTGCCTCCTTTGTTTCACCATCACTGATACTTTGTGACTATATGAGCTGATTCAGGGATAAAAATCTGCCTGAAAACCAAGTGACAGAAAAAAAACTCCCCTACTAATTTTCAGTTTAGTCTATTCCATGAGCAATTAACAATCACACAAATGCAAGTGCAAGAAGAGAGAATGACACAGCCAAGGATAAGCTGATGGCTGGCATGATTTATGTGATGTTTCTGCTACAGCCAGGGCCACTATCAGAACAAGTTTCTTGCAGAAGGCTGAGCTCAGTGTCCCTTCTAACTGGCTTTATGCACGTGCTTCTGTCCCTCTTCTGGGCTGCCATTAGCNCTTTGGTGAATAATTAAAAAAAAAAAAAAAAAAAAAAAAAAAAAAAAAAAAAAAAAAAAAAAAAAGTGTTAAAATATGAGAGTGGTACAAAAAGAGCTTTATCTTCAAACTCCTCTCTTGGCAAACATGATTCAAGATTTGACAAGTAGCAGCAATAAACACTTTAACTGGATGAACAGAGCCTGAGTGTCTAGAAAAGGAAGCTGTATCCTGTTACAGAAATAGCAAGAAGGAAATAATTTACTCTTTGAAAATAGAGGAGAATGCAGGAAATTAATAAATTCTTTTTCTATCAAAACGCCTAAGTTACATTTTTAATTGATCTGTTTTAACAGTATTGTTACCATTAATCTTGACCAAAAGAAAAAATGGCTGCTTTCAGCTTTGTATGTTTACTAAACTGGCTCCCCAGCTTTGCACATAGATCCTGAACTAACTCAGACCAAAGAATTAAGGGCCTTTGTTCAAGACTGATGTATGAGTGCAAGATGTCATCAACAGGATATGCGCATGAGATAAATATTTCACACCTGGCAGAGCTGTTTAAACAAGATTATAAAAAGGAAACAAACAGGTATTAAGTAGCACACCATTCTTAGTACACTGAAAAGGTAAGTACCATAAGGCAGAGAAGCAAGAAGGTAGATGCTGCCCATAAATAACTGTCTCCACATACTTCATATGGTGGAAGATACACACCAAGTATTTGCATGTTCAGTGTCCTATTGCTACAAACTTAGGTTTCTGCTTCCTCTATCTTCTAACATTGTGATGACAACATTTGCACTCCCACTATGCCTAATCATGTATGATCCACTGTGTAATAACAGGAATTTGCCTCACAGGGGAATTACAGTATCTAGCAAGGGAATTTACAGAAGTAAACAATTCAGTCAATCTACCACTGTTAAATTCAAATAAATTTTCTGTGGGTCTCATTTTCATTATATGATTAAAATGGCATCAAGGATTGTTTATACACCTGTAATAAATTTAACCGGAGATGAAAATGTGTTTGAAACTAAAAACAGGACTTAAAAGCAAGCATAAGGTACATTTTGTAGAGAACACTTTTTTTCTAAAGAAAAAATTAACCTTCACAGTTAAATGAACTCAACTACAGGCACTACAGTAGAAAGTCTTCCCATTTTTAAGATTCATTATTCATAATCTTTATTCTAGCCATTACAAACAGTTTTTTATTTTAATCATACAATTTGCTTCCACAATCTATAAGCCAATTTTATTGCAGTACCTCCTACCTGATAAAATACAAATATATATAATGCTTTTCATTGCAATTAATACTTAGAACCTCATATATAGGCGAAAAGAAACATTCAGTCTCATAGCTCCTGAAGCCGGGATAGAACAGCTTTAATTTTTTATGTCCTAAAAATCTATAAGATACAATCATGCACTCAAGAGCATCTCTGGCTTATCCAAATCTCTGTAAAACTTATCTTAAAAAAAAAACCCAAATTCTCTAGCTAGTGTTTGCTGGCTTCACTGAAATGAAGACAGTGCTACAAAACCAGATAGGCATTGGGTCCTAAATCCAAAGATTTCTAACTTCACCTAAATAAAATGTTACAAAAATATGAGCTCCAAGTGCACGCATGTCTTCAGGAGGGGCAGCCTTTCATTTAATGTTGAGCAGTTGTACAACAACTAAGGCAAGTCAGCGTGCTGCTGGGCTATTGCCCCTGAGAGCAAAATCCTCCAGCTGCCCTTAGGCACAGTTACTGGCAGAGCTATTATTATTTATTACTGTATTTGCAAACAGCAGCCCCTGATCAGCAAGTGTTTTAATGAATGGTCATACAGTGGGGTAAGCGGCATCAAGGACTTCACAAGTAGTATCGAAGTCTTGAAAAACTCTAACCCTTCCTGCTGATTGATTCTTTACCAGGGAAGAGATTAAAAATTTCCAAGTTAGAATAGCAAAATTAAACTTCCAATATATGTAAATAGTTAATGCTAATTACTTTTGTTGTTGTTGTTGTTTACTTAAACACTGTAAGAGAAATGAATGGTATTTTAGATGGTTATTATTCCTCAAGAAAGCCCAGAACAGTGATCAGTAAAAGGCTACAGAGACACAATTTTATTTATTCACTTGTCTTTACTTTTAATATGAACTCAAGACAGAAACTTTTACATATGAAATATGCTTTATTTTTGTTTTTCTGATGGACCATAACTACAGTGGGACATGTGCAATCAAACAGAAGATTAGGAGGATTTAAGGGAGAAATGCAAGATATTTTCAGGCTATGCTTGAAAATGAGAAAGCAGACCTATAAAGAGTCCATAATATTAGAATACAAATTTACATTAAGAATAGTCACACCTGCAGTTTCCAACAGAGAGATAGTTTCAATTTTCATCATACACATCCAGCATTTTCAAGCAAAACTAGCATTTCACCTGTGACTTTGGTACTGTGTTTTACATTTTCTGGTCTTTACAAAATGGCAATAGAAATAATTTTGCCAAAATAATATCATCAACCATAGTCTATTAAGCCACCATGAATACAAATCCTCCCAAAAGCCTACTCTTTCTGCAATATCTGAAAGCAAATGTAATGATCATCAAGCAAAACCATACCATCCTGTTGGTATCTTTTTCATTTTTCTAACTCCTTGCTTTTGTTTTGCTACGTCTTGCCCTTATTTACACCACAAAGGCAACAGTTAGAAGCAACTGTCTGAATTTGGATACCTAACCCAATATTTCAGGGAACTCTAAAATACGGTTCATTAGTTTTATGGATGACACACTCATTACTCTTTTCACCTCAGCACAAGCCAAAGGTTCTAGGACCTCAGTGCTTTGGATATGTCCCTCTGCACCTGAAATGTTTAAGATCTGGGTTGAAGGTTTCTCCAAAGGAATCCTTTGGGCCTGATGTAGTTACCTAAGAAAAAGAGCAGCAACCGCATGAAATGCAGGTGTCCATGACATCTCTAGTTTAGATAACTTCATTGGAAACAGAGCCTGCAGCACAGGCAGTAGAAACCATCCAAGCGGGTGAAAGTCATTCCTGAATGGCAGCCTGCAGTCCCCAAAAGGTTTGGGGATCCCATACAGTAAAGACATCCTCCAAATTATAAATACAGCAACATACTCTATAGCTGAATACTCACCCTACTTTAAATGCAATTAAATTAAGCTATCATTTGCATTAAATATAACTCACTTACCACTCCTATAAATATATTTTTAAAAATTTAGGACTATTACTAAACCTACACTGTTTGGACCACTAAGTGTACAAAGTCACCTCAAAGACACCAAAAAATTCATGCCAGGCATACGTTCATGACAGCCCTATTCAGAATTACTGGTCACTTCAGGCAAGTAAAAAAAAAAACAAATTATTTTTAAGTGGAACTATTAGGCTTTATTGATGAAAATCTCTCCCAGCTACTGGATTCAGGCTCTTTTCATTTAGGAAAATTATTTACTAGGCTGAGACTCACTAACCCTCCTGGTACAATTCCTGTGCAAAGGTCTAATTTGGCTTAAATAAGACAAATGAGACTAAAGTTTCTATATGCAGATGAACCCATTCACATCTGCAAACAATAGGGAGGAAAACAACCATCCCATTCTCACCACCTTTCCTCAGCCCAACAATTCTTGCATTGCAAGTCAGTGAACAAAGTCAATTTAGAACAGTAACACTCTCCCTAAAGTGAAAAGGAGTTTCACACTAGGACTTTCTAGAGAAGCAGGAATTGTTTTCTCCACTGATACTTAAATTCTTTGGAAAAGTGGAGAGCATTGTAAAATATATGTCTCTGAGTCTAGTTTACACCTTATCTCTAAGTTAAGTATAGTGCAGTTGCTATGGACAAAGCCATTGTTCTTTTAAGTACTCTGAAGTCATGCCTTGGATGTTGTATTTGTGAAATTCATAGAATAGCTTGCCTGCAAGCAGCACTCACTGATAATTAAAATCCTGTTGTGAATTCACTATTTCTACAAGACCTGGTTATACTGTACTTTATTTTGCAGAGTGTTTTCTCAATATATTATGGCAATGCACCTATAAATGTCAGAAGACTAAACATGAACAAGAAAAAATTAAGTGATGATGGAAAAATCTTTGCCAGCAGTAACCTCAGGTAAATAGATTAATCTTCGAATCATGCCTTGGAGCAAAAGCTCTCTTCAAACATTACCAGCAGTTAGCACATGAGGCTTTTTGTTGTTTACAACAATAAATGAGGTGGTGTTCGCTTTCTTCAGAAGGCTTCTGAAGGACATATAATCAACCTACACACCACAAATCATTCCAGGTTCTTTTGCAGTTTTGCTCAGTGACAAATGGTTGTGCTACTCTGACAAAATAAGTGTCTGCACTTGCAGAACATGCAATAGGATAAAAGGTCAAACCCAGCATATAAATATATACAACACAGGCTGCTAATTGCAGATGGAATAAATAAAAAAAAACCCCGATAACTAGAGGCTTTGGCATGTATATAATACAAATTACTCTTTGCCCTATGACAATTTTGGCCAACTATAAATTTAAATGAGTGATCAATATGAGGTAACAGAAAAAAAAAAAAAATGCCACCTTCAAGGTCTAACAAATACAAGAAAATAACCATACTTCAGGCAGTCTCAAATAGCTGTTTTGCTCCTGTGATGTGACAAAACTCTCTCAGGTTACTTAAAATTCTTAACACGGTATGAAACTTAACCCTAGTGGCTGCTGAAGAGGGAAAACTTATGGAAAATTTAAAATTAATGAGACAGTAAATAAAGCTATATGAAGTACAGTTAAACTACTTCCAGTACAATGCCCACCCAGCCAACTAAGCCAGAGCCATCTGGCATAAACACAGACACAAGCAGAATCTAAAGCTTGAGATGATATTTCTGGGGTGCTCTCAAAAGAATACTGATTCATCTGCTTTTCCGTTTTGCAAAGAATGGATGGGCAACCTCGGAAATAGCTCATGAACTCATGCTTAGGTTCAATAGTTTGCAAAGCTATTGCATATTGTAATTCTGAAATTCAGATATGAGGAAAGGGAAGCATTATTCTGGCACAAAATTACTGTCACAAAAAAAAGGAGAAAAATTATAACCTCTGAGAAAATGAAAAATGTTTTTAATAAGTTAAAAGTGAAATATTTTTTATGTAGTCCAAAACTCAGTCTATAAAAAATAGCTACCTTCAAGTGCTCCCTACTTCATCAACAACATGGCTGTTAGAGAAGACAAGCTCAAACCTTCACAGATTTATTAAGGCTTTCCTGCTGATTGTTTCAAATATTACCTCTTCCCCAACTGTAGGCAGTTATTTTACCATTTTCATTTGATACACAGAGCTCACCATAATTAACTATCTTGGGAGTCTGCTGGTTTGAGGATTAATGCTGTGTTCTCCTGGGTGGGTCTTAGGAAACAGGGTGCCTGAGTAGCAGGGAATAATTTCAGTGGAATTATCACTCCTGAAAATTCAGCTACTGGTAGGGTTTTCCTCCAAAGGGCTGAATTCATTATGCATGCTCTTGAGGCCATTTCACATATTGCAAGAAGTTCATTGCAGTCTATGCATTCATTTATATTTCATACTACAAAGAGGTTTTGATGCATTTGCAAGTTCAGAATAAAGTCAAAACTAACTTTTAAAACATAGCTAGTACTGGATTATTGTACATTATGCAACCAAAGAAAACAATCAGCATTTAGAGCTTTTGGTAACAATTCCTCCAAACCTCTGTTTGTATTATCTAATAGCTCACAAACTGTCTGCCTGAAAGATTAAAGGGCTCTTCAAAGAAAGACCAAAAAGGTCACTTAAGTGGTAACGTGATTCCATTAGTTCAACCATTCAGGATGCTTGTCAAAAAATCCCTTCTGTTCATATTGCTTGAGTACAGTAGCAAGGGAAATATTAAAGCATTTGAAGATCTGTGGCAGCTAACTAACAAGGGTTTATTGCTAGAGAACTGCAAGAACCTAGACATGATTCTCATAAGTAAGAAATACTGGCTTCTCTTCCGAGGAAGCTATTGGACACTGATATGGCAGAAGCATTAAGAACATTAAGAAATGTATTATTTATGAAGAGGCTGTCATTAGGAATTTATCGAAGGGACATTAAGGCTCACAAATTTGTCTGAAAATGTGTTGCTGAATCAGTAGATATAGATAAAAGACAGTGGAAACTATCTCCATTTCAACATTTGATACTATAATAATTTCCAACAGCTCAGTTTGCAGCTTCACAATCAGAAAACACAGATTAAAGAGGGCAGGTACAGGACAACAGAAGGCCAAAGCAGTTCTACCTTGAAAGAAGCACCAAGACTGAAAATGGTCTCCTACAGGATCCTAGTGAACAGGGCTACAATTTCAACCTGCACCTTCCACAGTTCAAAGCAATTATTGACACCACCTGACCCCTGTGGTTCATATGGGTTCTGAGCCCCAATACTGTATTAATTCCTTATTTTATACAGACAACCTAGGTTTAGGCTAGTTTGTGTCATTTTAGACATTAAGGACATTAACCAGCATTTGGCATCAGGCTATCTTGTTCCAAAAGAAAAAAAATAAAAGAGACTTGGCTGGTACCAAAGCTTTAACAACTAGCCAATTACCCTAGATTATTCAAAAGCATGGCAGGGACATCATCGTCCTATATTCCTGACTGACTTCTATCCACAAATAAAGACTTTAAATAATTACTCTTGCTCAAACTGAAAAAAACCCAACCCCAACACATTTTCAAAATAACAGCAGACCTCAAATGTATTCACATTAAGATCCATTAACACAGAGTATTGATATCCAGGGGTTACAGGCAAAAACTGGAAAACTGAGGACTGGTAAAGTAATACACAAATTGTAATTTTTCTTTAGGTAGCTGATGGAAAACTTTGCATCCAATAGAAGCAGTATATTTTATGAAACAAGAGTACTGTATCCAAATGGAAAGTGAAATAAGTTAATGCTAGAAATCTACCTATTTCAATTCCAATAACAAATTATTATGCTCCCAAATTCTCAGTTACTTAGTATGGATATCTGATCCCAAGGTAATATATTACATTCTTCAGTCTGTGAGAAGAGGAGGAAAAAAAAGAGAAAGACTGAAACTGTGATAACTGGTTTTATTGATAAATTAAAATATTAATACAACTGTAAAATTGTACCTTTTCCCAGAAACTTATGAAAAAAAAGGTGGTTGATATTTCAAATTGATTTTTTCTTCCCCCAGAGGATGTGTAGAACACATAGACAAACCACTGCATGTTTAAAACAAAGTGTTATAAAAAGATAAGTAGACTATATTTGGATAATTAAATACTTATCTATTTCAGACCTTGATTCTCCATGTGCCTAATGGAGTAGATTATTCAGGAAGGTGAGGGATGAGTATATACATATTTCATAATTTCCCCTTCATTTTGATGATCCTGAGCATTCTAAACCTCAGTCTAGTCTCAAATGAACATTTAAAATAAAAATTTAGACCTGCTGCCCAACACTGCTAGTAGTTAAATGTATCACATTTTTATTTATTCCAAAGCTCAATGTACCCATAAACATTTCTAGAAAACACCTTTATAGATTCTTAACAAGCCTGATAGATACTTAACAAGCCTGAGGTATTTCAGTAAATTGTGCTCTTAAATTCTCTATACAAAAGAATGAGTCAGAGTACTAGGTTGAAAAAATCATTTGCCTGTCACTGAATGTAGAAATCAAGTGCTGCTTTTCAGATACAGGTTTTGACAACAGTTTGATAATCATCAAGATACTGAAGATAGCTCTAACAAGTATCTTCATCACACTGGATTAGATCTGAAATACAGGTCTATGCAGAAATAAGGCAGGTCATATTCTGCTACGCATATTATTACTTTGTAATCTCCTCTCCCTATCAGATCTTCACAAGTCCTCCTGTCCCAAGTTCAGCTATTAATTATAGATAATGTTCTGACAAAACTATTAAGAAGATGAAATACCAGCCAGGCTACTTCAATACCTTATATGTGAAACTTGAAACAAGAAGAATATATTTAGAAAAGACTCCCTGATGTGCTGGAGCTAGGTTCTGAAATAGAATACATCTAGTTTGAAGAACTTCAATAAATCCTTATTTTGACATACTAACTACTGACAGGGAAGTGAATGCCAAGGAAATAAAGCACAGCAAGTAAATTACTATTGAAAACAGGAACATTACTTACATTGCTGCTTTTGCAATTTCTGATTCAAATTCACAGTTGGGTTTGTTTTCTTCTTTAGAAAGGAAAGACCTTGAAACTTCAGATCTACAAGGGGTAGAGAACACACTCCAGGCCAAAGAGTTTATCACTTACTGTATCTATCAGGCAAAACTCAAACTAATCTCACTAATTACCACATGGATTTATTCTTCATTTATACAGTTAAGTAGGAACTGGTGGACTGCATGTTGAATAAAGAAACTTTCTTTGAAGGCAGCTGCCAATTATACCTTTTTTTTCTTGAAAGTAACTAAAAATTATTACTTTATCATGGCTGTAAGACAGGTACATTCCCTATGATACCTGAATACACATATATGTATGTGTGAAGAATAATTTGCACACTTGGAGAATTTCTTATATCACATACTTATAGTTCTGCCATAACCACAGCAACAGTGATTATTCACCTAACACTTTTTTTTTTTTTTCACCTTGAACCTTAATGTTTCCACCACACTGAAAATTCATCATGGTGGGAACTTCATTAAACCTGCCAGCTTCACACAATACTCTTTCTCAAGCGTACCTTTTACATCCAACATATTAAGTCTAAAATAACTTAGGTGCAATTAGACATAAAACTTCATTACCTGCAGGTGCACCTCAAGTTTCCAGAACTCCCAGCAGTCTCATCATTATAAGTCACCCTTCAGTGCATTAGCTCTAAATGAGCCAGATGTGTTGAAATATTTAAGTCCTTAGTTAAACCCCTGGGATTTTAGAGATATTCTTCCACTTGTAATGTATTTGCATATCTTGCTGAAGAGATACTGAGTTATGTACACATGTTGAAGGCACAAAAGTTTCTACAAAATGCCTTAAAATACAGTCAGGCTTTCATTAGGTCTGTGTGTTTTCTTTCTGGATAACAAATTAAAAGTAAACACAAAGTATTTAGTCTATCTAATTTAGTTGAAATAAATTGGTAAGAATCTATAAAGGTGTTTTCTAGAAATGTTTATGGGTACATTGAGCTTTGGAATAAATAAAAATGTGATACATTTAACTAAAAATTCAGTTATTTTACCCACTTTGAACCACAAGAAAAAAGCAAAATTTCTAAAAAATTTCCTAAATATTACAAGAATCAATGCACCTCAAAACATTACTGATATTAAGTGACAAACCTAAGGTGCCTTCAAATGGTAGTGCTGTCTCAGTTACCCAGCCACAGCAACACAACTGCTCTTTCAGCACATAAATATGTGCAGTATGTTTGCTACTCATGCAGCTCTATCCTGTTTTCTAATTACAATAAGATGATGAGTTGGAATTAGTTGCACAAAAGACATCCCTTCATTCAGTTTCAAAGATGATTAATCTAGTAAGACAAAGTAAAAGGTATAAGCAAATGCAGAGGAAAACCAAGGGAAGCAAAAGGATATTTACCGTGTAACTCCATGGCTTTTCTAGGAATGTGGATTATCAGTGCCACCCTAAGATAAAGGGTACTAAAAAACTGGGCTTGTGCTTTTTCATTGCTCTATTTTAGTATGAAATTACCTTCAGCATCAGCACACACCATACTGTGAGACAGTCAGCTGTTTTCATTTCAAATACTGTGATTAATTGGTAACTCTATATTACTGTTATATTATGTTATATATATTACTTACTGTTTAACAACCCTTGCGTGTTGGTTTTTGCTTGGCCGAGTTTTTGCTAGTGGGGGGGGGAGCCCACAAAATGGCTCCTGTGAACGTGTCCAACAGAGCCAATCCCTGGTGGCTCTGAAATGATGGACATGCTGCTGGCCAAGGCTGGGACATTTAGAACTCTTGGTTACGACTCTGTGAAAACATATTTAAGAAGAGACCAAGGGGAGGGGGAGGGGGGCAGGCATACACTTGTTTTGGCCGGAGGAGGAGGAGGAGCTGGTGAAAATATGTGAGGGGAAACAGCAGCAATGCAGACACCGAAGTCAGTGGAGAAGGTGGGGGTGGGGAAGCTCCAAACACCGGAGCCAAGAATCTTCTGCGGGCCGTAGTGAAAACCATGGTGGAGCGGGATGNAAAGCCTTGCTCCTGAAAACGGAACGGCTGACTCGGAGGTCTGTAATCCATGGATAAGAGACCCCATACCGCAGCAGTTTTGGGAAAAACTGTCTGCCCGTGGAGGAAACCTCACATGGCAGGTTTGGCAGACTGCCACTTGTGAGATTTTGGGACCTGTGGCTAAGCAGAAGAAAGGACTCCCCTCCCCTGAGCAGTGGAGAAACATTTCGGTGATGTACTGGCCTACCCCCGCCCCTCTCCCTCCCCCATGCCTTGTTCCCTTGTGCAGCTGCTGGGAGGGAGGGGTGTGAGTGGAGAAATGGTGTTTTCAAAGGTTTTATTTCATTTCTCATTTACTTCTCTGATTCTGTTAACAATAAAAGTTTTTAGCTTGTTTTATGCCCTGGTGCATTTTTTCTCCCTGTTTTCCTTATCTGAACTCATGAGCCCTGGGTATATTAATTTGTGAGTGCCTGGCATTTGGCCAGAGCAAAACCAGAACACCTTGAAATAATGTCATTCTGGAGTTGGTCAGATACATGTTCTCTAAACTTGTGGCCAAATAACCTATCCACAGCCATGATGGGGTTTTTTTGTAATTCTAGATGCCAATTTAAATTCTGTTTACTTACCAAAGTAACTGCATCAAACTATTATGGCATCTACCGTATTCATACTTCTAAGAAAAGATTCAAGATGATGAAAAAGCTTGCTACTTTCAAAATAAGACCTCATTACAAAATACAATCTATTGGGTTTTCAGCTGGTTCTTCTAAACACATTAGGCCTTTCAGCAGGAAGCTTTTTTTTTTAAACTGTGTAAAAGTTGTTCCTCTGGTTACTAAGTGGATACCTCCACAACCAAAGACTTTTACCAGTAGTAAATGTCAGGCATATTTAAAAGTGAAGGTACATCTTCCATGATGCTCAAGGTATTCAGAGATACTTTTCTGACAAAAACGTCTTTAAAAAGGTACATTAATAAAATAGAGGGAGACTCCACATTTCTTGATGGCACGGATATCAAGGCTTTTATTTAAGCAGTATTCAGGATGGGAAGGGGAGGGTGGTTATGCATATACTGCAATTTAATAATTGTAAAGACACCTTCAGCTTCTGAACTTTAAGGAATGACTCCAGAAGATTATCTTTAGTCTAAGGCTTCATTGTAATTATATGCACATTGTATACACCTGTGAAGCAGGACTGCAACTATGTGATTTTTGACAGAATTGACTATTGATACGATTTGAGTTTTCCTCATGGTATCAAAAATATAATGAAGCATTACCTGATGAATGTTTACTAGATAATATACATATATTGCATACACAGAGATATATTTATCTCAAAATTAATTTTGGAAATATTCCAGATGTGATTTAACATAGATATTTCAGTACTGGATAAAAACACCTCATCAGCAAGATACCACTGGCTCCAAGGCTCATTTCCCTCTGCAAACATAAACTCTAATCTGCTTTTAAACAAATTCTCTGTGCTGATTCCCTTGATCTAGAGACCTTCTGTGAAATAATGCTACAGGAAAAGAAACTAACCAATCATAGCCAAAATTGAACATGCAAGCTGGGATTTTTGCTTCTCTGCAGAACAGGTAGCTGAACTTAATGTCTATCAGAATGGAAATCTTTCTGGGAACCCTGCGTTAAGTGAAGCACATCCAGCAAGACTCATAAGGTAATGTGTGTTGATGTTTAGGAGCAAATTCTATAGAATTTAACATGTCAGCTGTTAAATTCTAACACGAACAACTTCAGCTCACATATGCCATGGCCATACTTTCTACAACAGCTTTTGCTGACTCCTATTTATGTGTGCTTTCAAAAGATCAGCCATTATGCCAACAAATTGTTGAGTTCAACATAAAAACAGGTATTTTCACCTTCCTCTTTTGTCCGGGTCTCTACATGTGTCAATACCCATGAAAAGAATCTACAGGAACAACATTTATGAGACTATCTCAGAACTTTGTTTTCATTCAGGTTACAGAGGCTGAATTTCTGCCTGCTTCAGCTGAAAAATGAAAGGTAATTTATCTCCTGCTTTCAATCTCAAAACTAATAGAATCAGTTCTTCTGGTGAAGAAGGTTAACCAAGCTCTTCTATACTATTCCCTTCTTCCTATATAGGAAGATTTTAAATCTTTTAATTTTGAATGAACAAGGTGGTAACATAATTTTACACAGAAAATTAGTTTTGTAAGCAGATTTACATTTTAAGCACCATCTGCTCTCTTATATGACCTATGGCTTTAAAATGAAACACTTCTTAATATTGCACTGTTACAGTGGAATATTCTAACAAAGTGCAACTTTAATTTTTTATTTAATTAAAAGCAAAA
This sequence comes from Dasyornis broadbenti, assembly GCA_013397935.1. Classification (NCBI taxonomy): domain Eukaryota; kingdom Metazoa; phylum Chordata; class Aves; order Passeriformes; family Dasyornithidae; genus Dasyornis; species Dasyornis broadbenti. Next base: position 1,551,063 of record VZRN01003024.1, read on the forward strand.
TCACATTTAGCAGAACTCTTCTTTCAGTAAAATATGAAATCTGAAGTAATTGTCTTGGAAGGTAACAATGTCCAAACATCTGAAAATTTCACAAGTGAAGCAGACACAAGATTATAATACAAATTCATGCAAGAATTTGTGCCTGCAGAACTCAAGTTACATCATAAAAAATCCCACCACATAAACTAAATAAAAATTAATATAAATCAAATACAAATTAGTGAAATTAAATACAAGTTGGTTCATTTCATTATATACAAGACATCTTATTTCCTTACATTTTCTTAATATGACAATAAAAAGACGAAACATGCAAGTACAGAAGGAACCATAATAATCCTAAAAATCAAAGTCTAATGCAATACAAAACATATTGAATTCCTAAGCAAGGAAGTAAACTTTTATCTCTAACTAGACAGTGTCTCTAACCAAGCCTGCTAGGAAAATCTTGTCCTATCACTATCGGATAGGACTTGGTCCCATGAGGGACATCTATTTTCATTTGCCTTTCCCCCATCACACCCCCTGAAAGATGATAACAAATCCCATTCACGCTGCTATTTCCACAGAAGTACCAGCACTTTGCATTGAAAGACCACTTTGCAGAAAAGGGAAAATGAAGAATGAAGAAAGGAAAAGATTTCTCAGTGGGTCCCAGCAGGACTTGCACTGCAGCATCACCAGCTGTGACTGTGAGTGCCACCTGACTGCCTAGGCAGATGGAATAGCCAACAAATAGCAATTCTTCTGTTAGCCAGAAAAAAAAAAAAAAAGTCTTATTTTTTTTTCTCAATGAAAATTCAACCAAAAGTATTATCAGCAGTGTGGTAATGACATTTTTCATACTGGATGTATAAAGGGCAACAAACTAAGGACAAGCAACTCCTCTTCCTGTGAACCCTTAAAAGAATAGTGAAGTAAAAGTGAGTTTGAGAGTGCCTATAGCCTGTACCATCACCAAGCCTCACTAAAATGTTTCTTCTTTAGAAATTAGGATAAAAGGTTACATAGGATTTTTATTTCTTAAATCCGCTAGAATCAAGCTGTATTCTAAACATCCAAAAGCAAAAAGTACTGTCTTCTCTCAGAAGGAGTTTAACTACAAATGCAGTGAGAGTGTATTACAGAGAATCTTTCAGGCAAGTCATGAATGTCTGGAGCTGTAAAACACTCTCCATACCACTGAGGAGTTTGGTAAGGAAATCTTAACATACTGATAAGACTTTTTTTGACTGCAACACAAAAACTGATTTGCTTGTGCTCCTCGATTCAGTTCTCCCTCATCTAGCATATACTATCCCCCTCTGATTTTGGTGACTATCCACCTACTGGCCTTGAGCAACCAGAAGAAAGGAAGGAGGTGCAGAGAAGTAAGCACCTCCAAATTCATCATCTTTGTGAGGCACTGAATTTCAAGTACAAGAAAAAAATTTAAAACATTACCAAGTATGGAATAAAAAAACAGAGAAATATCTTTCAGTCACCAGAAAACATTTCTGATTATCATTTTTTTACCACAGAAATAACACCATTAAATGCAATTTCCATAGGTCCTGAACACAGCCTTGCTTCTCCTTCTATGAAACCAAACAAAAGATGTATGAACCAGAGCTGCCAAAGCACACTTTGCAAAATCCTACTGAGAATCAGTTAAACAACAAAATGAACTTATCACAAAAATGATCAATCATAGAATTGTCAATAATCCTTCAAGAGAGCTATATTATATCACTCCTCTCAAACCACTGAAGAGATCTGACTTCCAAAAGCAATGCTTGGACTGGTATCAAAATCACCTTGTTGACTGAACTATGCATACATGAAAGCAAAATTAGGACAAAAAAGATTTTCTGAAAACCAGCATCAGAGAAAACATTTTTTTCACATCCATTTAACACAAACTTGTCACAAGAGCATAATTGCAAACAAAAATGTAATTTACCTATAACTACATCATGGCCATCAACCAGGCCTGCAGAGAACAGCTCCTGAGAAACGCCATCTGCTGTGTCTGTCCAAAAGGTGAAAGGAATAAGTATAAGAGCCCACAAAAACAACAAAAAGTATCAGTCATGCAATGCAATTTAACGAAAAATACATTTTAGTTCCAAAACACCCATGGAGGCAAGATTGAATTCAAAATTATCTTTAATTAGGAAGAAAAAAGATAATTATCTTATCAGCCTCCGCACAGCAAATTGCATAAGGTAATGACTTCATGCATTGCAAATCCCCTACAGACCTCTCCTGGCCACCAGCACTTCTCCTCTGTTATCTAACTACATAGTCGTACACATTTTACAAGTTCAGTATCTTCACAACCAAGAAAATAAACAATGCTTTAGTGTGTTTTTCACTGTTTTCTTTATGCCCTCCATTATTCTGCATATCTAGACAGAGACATGCTGAATAGGCTTTCTTGTTTGTTACCAGTGGGGTAAAGGGTTACATGAACAGTCATTATTTTGAGATCTAGGTTTTATATAGCTTTTAAGTATTATGACTCAGGAAATTCAAAGCTTTGGACTGATTTTCTATTAACTGTTGTACCTGAGTGGGTTAATTCCTAAGTCCCTGTGACTAGTATTTGCCCTGGATAAAGACCTTAGAAGGCTTAGATCTAAGTAGGCAGGAACAAGCCTAAATTCCAGCTAAGTCTCAACTGTAATGTGGCCCAACACCAAACATTCTAATGGAGCTCATACTTTGAGGCAGTTACATCATTTCCTCAAGAAACACACCCAGGTGAAAACCAAGGTAGCTGAGCCAGCTGCAGTTTCTGGAGATGAGAAGCACAGATGCCTTCTGGCTGCCTCAGTGACTGACTACAGGAACAGTCCTGCTATATCCTCCTAATTTTTGACCAAGTAAGAATTCTCAAATGGCTTATGTAACCATTCCCATGTAATTCTTTTGGCAAACCAAGATGTTCTGTGCCCAGTTAAGTAACAGGCCTCTTTTGCTATTACTCATTGCCAAAATCAATGAGAAAGGCAAGTAGGCAACACAGAATATATCCATGCACAGAACTACTGCACATGAAAGATACTATGATTTACTGCAAAAAAAAAAAAAAAAACAACACCTCTTCCAATCTATATTCATTATAGGTAAGAGCTCTTTGAAGGCTAAATAAATAAAGTGAATACTGACTTCTAAGGAATATGAAATAGGTCCATAGTTCAAAGGGTTGCAATTTAACAAGGATGATACCTTCTTACTCAAAATATCAGTCTCTTCTGAATTTTATTCCAGTAATACTTGGTTTTCTTCAAACAAAGGTAACTGTACAAGTTCTTGAAACTCTAAGCACTGGAAAACATACAGTTCTACAAGTATGCAGTAGAGTTAAAAGTTTCAATACCAGAATTTCCTTCTGGTGATAATACCAAAGCTAGAGATATAGCTCAACTTTCAGTTGAAGATAGCATTTGAAAAATGGTGTGCACTTTATACTCCCTAATAGACCTTCTTTTATTAGAACAGGGAAAGAAACTTAAATATTACCACCATCACCACATACACTTTTATGGCTACTATATTCTATTTCCTATGATGTTTCCAAATGTGAAAATGGAAATTCCAAAGCTGTAAATGTTGCTAGGCAAGATCTTATCTAGATCATTGCAATAAGACATGAAATTGATAAAAGTATACTGTGAATAAAGTCTTCTAATGTATACATTATGCAACTTTGCCACTAAAATTTACATACATCTGCAATTCTTACTCCACTGAGGTTCAATATAAAGTTCTACACAGTAGGAAACATTCCAGAAAGGCAGTCTGCATTAACCATAAGCAGTAATCCATTTCTGAAATACCTTTTTAAGCAGTAAGAGAATAATTCAGTTGCAGGAGCCTTACCTCTGCCTGGAGTAAACTCAAACCGTATGTCATTAAGTTCTTTCCTGGAGTTCCTGAAAAACAGTCAGTGCATACATTAAAACGTAATGAAGAACAGAAAGACTACTCAGTTCCTACACCCAAAGAATACCTCTGGCATTGAAAACCACATTTTTGTAGCATGTATTTCCTTGAAAACACTGCTCTCCCAAAGCACCCAGACTGGAAAGACTCCACTGCACTTTCATGGCAGTATTTTGGGAAAAATAACAGAAAAGTGGGCTTACGCTGAAAATGCGTTCAGTAACATAAAGGATAAGATAAAGTCCTCTGATAAATATTTTCCTTTTTATCTTCAAAAGACACTCTGCCATATTGACTCTAATAGCTGAACACAGTTTGAGTTGTATGCACCTTTTCCTCCAAGAGCAACATAAGATTCACTTGGACTTAAAGCTTCCTATCTGAGGTCACATTTGTACAAAGATGTTTAAGAGACAAAGCATCCAGCAAATGTTATATGCTGAAATGTAGTGGTGATGCACAGTGTTTATAAAACTGTTTCAAAATGAGTAAATTCTTTCACTGACCACCCTTGTCTTAGCAGTGAGGTTCTCCCTACACATAAAATGAGCAGCAAAATGGTAAATCCTAAGGTTTCCTGTCTTCCTGCTTGACATGGAGTGTTTTAACTAGTTCACTGTGTAACACAGTCATAAGGAAGTTAATACCAATGTTAAAGAATTCCTTTACAGCCTCATACTGTGACCCAAACCTCCATTCCTTGCATGTTTACAGCTTCAGGTTTAGTTAATAATTTCTACCATCAACAAAACATGAGCCTCTGCAAAACAGATGTCCATCTCATTTTTGGAAATGGCAAGTCAACTGAGCACGGGGAGAAACCTAATTGCTGTAGCACGCTCTTTTTCCAGTGAATAGCTCAAACCACTTGAAATGCTAATGGTAACAGAATGTGTTTTGCAGTTCATTATTCTTCTCCTCAGCAAGGAAACTGTATGCAAGCTCATATTTCAGCATACCAGGCCATGAAGTCTTGCTGTGGGAAAACTAAATCCAATAGGCAGACATATTCAGCTGTGACTTACAGCTATTATTGCTTGCTAAATACTTCTAAGAATATTACAAAGCCAAAACCAGCAACATGCAGAAACACAAAACCCAAAATGATTGGCAACACAGACAATAGCAAGATAGCAAACCCTGAAAAATGAGTGTGCTACATGCAGTGCTTAAAATGAAAAGTACTCGCTCACTGAATCTACTAAACGCTTCAAAGCTGAAGGAGTTTCAGGTTCCCAAAATTCTACTCTAAATAAAGAACTATAGGCATTTAAGATCACTAACACAAAGCTGCAGATAATTAAGCTAGCCAGGTACAGATTTACAAGGCTCATTTATTTCTGCTGTAGAAGTCTGCTGCCATTATATGGAACATTGCACTGTCTATTTTTATTCAACAGAGAATCAGTATGAACCTTAGTTTTTCCCCCTTTCTCTCTCTCCTAGAAAAATGACACTTCAGAAGAAACAAATCACGGGCATAAAAGCTTTCACAGCTTTGCAGAGGTAAACCAGGAGGTAGGAATGAGATGATCTTTAAGGTCCCTTCCAACCCAAAGCATTCTGATTCTATGACCAAGAAACCTAATACATTAGGTTCTCCAATTATATCTTTCCATAGATCTTCCATAAGTAGAACACCTACCATATAAAAAGGCACTAAGTAATTATGAACTCATGAAAATTACCAGCTTTTCACAGCTGTGTTGAAGACAAGCATCTCCTGATACAGACTCTTTCCTCCAGCAGGATGTACATAGGGTGTATGCTACTTTGTCACCAAATTCCAAAATATCCCAAATAGAAAGTTAAGGAGTCAAATGAGTTTATTTGAGTCAAGATGAAAAATCAAGGAAGGTTGATATGTATTCAGCAATCCAACTTTGCTATTGAGAATTGTTACACTCTGAACTATTTTGAATTTAGGACACTGCTGCTTTCTCTATAATGGCATACAACTATTCAGGAAAACAAAACAACGGAAGTTTGGCAAGATTAATTTGCTAGAAGCCTGTAAGTGCTTTTGCTTATTGTTCCATTACCTTCCAGACATTTATTGATTTCCATAAATGATGTATTCCATTATATAATCCACCAAATAGAAGATGCACTTGAGTTCTCCCCTAAAAGCTCCTTGTGCTCTTTCCCAGCTTTAGACACTTCTCTGGTTCTAGTTAATGTCACTGTAACTGCAAATTAGTTTGCTAGTTCCCTTGGTGACAACTGTTTGGATTTGTTGATTTATTTGTAGGCAGAGTTTCCAAGCAGCGTTTCATTTGTTCTTTTTTTTTAAACTTACATCCATTACACTCTTATCATGCAGCAGCACACACACACTTTATTTCTGCTATATAGAAACAGGATTGGAAGAAAGGCACTTAGTATCTTTGTGGTTAATAATTTTATCTTCTTCATCATTTCTTAATGGTTCCTATTTTCTCATATGCATTTGCGGAAAAGTTATTTCTATTTTAAAATGCCAACTCAGACCTTTTTGCCATCTCTTATAATACCTCTTATGTGCTTCTAGCTCTGTGCCATTACAGACTAATATACCTTGATTATCATGGATAAAATCAGCCCATCTGTCATCTCTTCTTAAAAGTAGTAAATTTTAAGTACTTTTGTGCAATTTATTACACTGCAAGTTGCTTTTCATTATGCACTCACCTCCAGTGGGAAGAATGCCAAATGTTTTGAATAAGGGTGACACCAAAGCATGCCATGCTAAGACATTTTGGCAGCCATCTTTCTGGCAAAGTCATTTCAGAATCTGAAACTTCCCATTTGTGAAAGCATGTTCTGCAACTCCTCATTATTATTTTGTTTTCATCAGGACCACTTGATGTGCACACCAAGATTGCTAGATCTGATTTTCAAGGGAATAATCCTTCCTCAAGGAACTAGAAAAAGCACAAGGGCCACCCGCTTAGCCCCCCACCTGTAAACTCTGGCAATCCTGTCATTAGGATATAAAACAAACATACTCTGTTTTGATGAAAATTATTTGCAAAACAATGCTTATATTTACCAAAATCAGGATTAGAGAATACACAAATTATGCAGCTGTTCAGATTGACATGGTTCTACTGATAAAATCATAAGACATGAAAGAGATTTCAGTCATTCACATTTAAAGACAAAGCCTTCAAATAATTACCTAATGATAGCATAATTCCTGCTACAGTCAATTATCTGTGTTCCACATGATTGACAAAAGATCTACATTGTTGAATTAAAATAGAAGATTGTTTGTGTAATGATACAACTGTAAATTAGAGACATTAAATGTCATTATTTCTTTTGTCCTTAAAAGCAGGATGTCTATCATGTAAGTGCAATTCAAGAAAATGAGATGACTTGGAATTAAACTTTAGCACTAAATCATGCTGGCATGCTTTATGTATCAAGCAGTAGATTTTCATTATTTTTTTAATACCTTTTTTACCCTCACAAATTTATCCACCACCTCTTACGCAGAGCTATCTGAAACATCAGCTTCTATTTTACACAAGCTTCAGCATCTTCCATACAGCCCTCAGGGAGAGTCTGTATTCCTGGATGAGATGCATCCTACCAAAGCTAAGTAAGTATATATTCTTCCTTCCCAATGTCAAAAAAAAAAAAAAAAAAAAAAAAAAAAAAAAAAAAAAAAAAAAAAAAATCACAGACAAGGTTAAGGCAAAAGAAGTGTGTGTGCATGGGTGTAAGAACACACACTTTTTGTCTCTGCATCTCTTGTCTAATTTTCAGACTTCAGCTACTCAATCATCACATATGGTTTACAAAGACTGATATACGGGGCTAAGTGTCCAACAATGCAGGTACTGGTGGAATGGTAACCACTACAGCTGACTCATCAGTGGAAGAGACAACAGCAGAATGCAGAATATGTATTCTTTTCTAGAACCAGAAATAAGCTCATCTTTACCAAAACTGTAGAAATTTTGTTATGAAAAGCGCCATAACAATGATGCCACATGGCACGCTTCATCAGTTAGCCTTTCCCCTCCCCATACTCCTAATAAGCACTATTCCCACCAGGACAGAATTTCCCCCACCATCAGGGACCAATGACACTGTGCCAAGTCTGTGTGCTTTAACAAAAAACATGCACTTAAAAAAACCCAACAAAAACACAAAATCCCCCACAATTATCTCACTGATACAAAATTTCAGCATCACAGATGTTCCTGCCATTCAATTTAAACTGCATTGAAACTACCATGGAAGCAAAGTTAGAATGCAAAAAAAGACAGCATAGCCTAAGGAATAAGGGCAAGCAGTCTGGTATTTGCACTATCTCACTGCAGTTGCTGGTGTAATTAAAACCACAGAAGAATTCAACTGACTTGCTCATTTAGACTGCAGAGAAAGCAGAAGTTCACATCAAAATGAAGTGGGCTAATCAGAGTGATGGGGGGGTTTTACATCCTAGAGCTGTACTCATCCAATTTTCATTTTACATCTCTGGGGCAAGATCTTTGTGCATACAATGCAAGAAATATAACTGAGGGGAAAAAAGCACAGAAGACTGGGGGTTGCTGGTTTGTTTAAAAGAAATTTCACTTACATTTTTTTTCTTTCTGGGAAAAATGTTGGAGAGACAAACGCTATTTAGCGTCACCAAATGTCACTCAAATTCAAAAGGTCATCTGCCTTCTCTCAGTAACGTGTCACCTATTTCTCCCTTTCACGTGCTTAAGGCAGAAAGCACAAGATAAACACAGTTCCCTTTGCAGCCATGTTTTTATAGTGTTAGCTTATTTCACAAGCATTATATTTTTTATTAAAAGAAGAATTTCAAGTATTAAATACCTGATCTGAAGATCTGTAGTATCTGTTTCTTATCTCAGTTTTGATTAATTAAAATTTTATTTCAACTTTATTTACAGAACATAGTTAATATACACACAACAGTAAAATACAAACTGGCACTTTACTTTCAATATTGTGAAGAGGATGAGGGAATAAAATCTTGGAAAGTAAGCATATCCAGTCATCCCATATTCGAGGTTTAGCCAGGTCTCAATCTTCTATACATTTACGTTCCTTGCCTTACAATTTTCTTATGCTTCAGCTGTGGGAATTTAGCTATTTTAACCTAGGGCAGAGCAAGCGAGAATCCTCTCCCACCTCAACAAAAATCACAGCTCACTTCTTTCCTGCCCCTGCCCTCTTTCGTTTTTCTTGATTTCTGAAGTCATGGTACTATACACGCAGATGAACCAAAGCAGGAACAAGAGGAAGTCTGTTTATTAATGTAATTTTGTGAATCAGAACTTGAAGGCTCCTGTGGGATCATATAAACACAACAGAACAGAGCATTTGTAAAGAAGCATTAGCCTCCTGAAGATTCACCACATGCTTATATAAACCCTTGCTTTCTAACACTTTCATGCTCAGTTGTCATTTACTAATCAATATCCAGGTTCCTCCATTACCAATTACAAGACTATCAAGAGCAGATCATGCCTTTTCAGCACTGTGGAGATGGTTCTTCTCAACTTACTTTTAATGACTTCAGGTCAATTCTAGATTAAATGAAAAGGCATTCCTGCTAACTTTTGGTGAGAGCAAAAGAGATGCTGGAATTCTGTTCTGCTTCCAGATTGCCACCAAGTAGAATGGGACTAAAATCTCTCTGTATTAATAAAATGTAGTCCTAAAATAAACAGTTATTTGACGTCCATTAAAACCTTACCATTTACTTCAGTGGTTCTGGAAAAACTACATGAGTTTACAGCTTAGCCCCCTCTATACATATTACTGGAAGAATTAAGTACGTTTAGTATATGATGTTTCAAGACCAAGTTATAAGACTCTACAGTCTTATAACAAAAAAATGCATCTATACATCAAAAAAATGCTACTACTATTTAATCATCATGTGATCTTAGGTAAAGATCAGATCCCTGAGACGATGCAAACACTTGTTAATCAGTACACATCAAGAGGTAGCAGCAAAGCAAAGCCCAATGATGCTTTCAAGACTGAAAAACAGCCAATGTCAAATGAAACACCATCATTTGGCTGTTAAGCTGTCGGAATGAGACAGCAGTTACCTGTTACAGATTTCCTGTCTGTATGCCACTTACCATTCAGAAAAGGCAAGTGTACATCACAAAATCAGCCACCAAGTGAATTGTTATGGTCACAATCAGATCAGCTGGGAGCACTGTCCAAGGCTCCAGGGTAGCTGACAGCTCCTCCCTCAGGAAAGATCTTTACAACAATTCTATCCATAGCTGATAGGCCCAAGTTGCTTAAGACTCAAAAGAAACTAGAATGCTTACAGTCTAGTAGAAATGGATGGGAAATGATGGTGAAACCAAGAAAATGTGTGACAGAAGGAACTGCCAGGAAACAGAAACAAGAAAACTGATACATTCAAGTCTGCAAAACCATGTTTAACATTTTAAAAGTGACATGTATACATTAAGTCCTTTCTCTCAATCCACTGGTTTACAGCCCCAAGTCTACATATCAAAGAAGTGTTAGAACTAGAGACATTTTAGATATATCTGTATCTAAATTGCTGCTTCTCTCTTTCTGTGGCTGCTGATGCCAGAAGCTAAATCAGAACATTAAAAACCCTTCAAATTTTGACTTGCTATGTTCATTTCTAGCTAAGTCATGCAGCAAATTCTGAAACAATATTTTTTGCCTCAGTTATCAGTGACTCATATCACTTCACAGAAAAGCAGTATTCACTTGCATCATCTTTTTTGAGGTTCACACTTCCTACCTGCTCTCATACATCAGCAGGTGGGAATAACTTTGGCAAAGAGCTATCAGGTTTTTTGCTGCAGAGATGGCATTATTGATCATAGGTTTTTTCCTCTGAAATTATTCCTGAACTAGCACAGAAATTTTTTTAAGAGCAGTGGTAGATTTAACTCCTGAAAAGCTTCAGTTTTTAACAAGTACTTGAAATACAAGGAAGGGCAGTACACAGTTATACTTAGAATTTATTAACGTGGTAAAATTTCAATACTTAGTTGAAACCAGAAGTGATCTAAAACAGACTTTTTCCTAGAAAGAACCTAAATTAAGTACAGACAACATCAGTAATGTTAAAAAAAAAAATCACCTGGAAGTATTCAGAGAGAGCATTTCAATAACAGAGAGGGCAACATGGACGTAATTTGATCACTCTGTTAAGCACTACAGTGCATTGTGGTAATGCAAACGCCTAACATTTAGTTACCTTTCTGGATTTGCCTATAATTTAACTTATACACTCGGAGTGTATCTCTGAAAGATCTCTGTATGTCTTGATACCTCATATTGTTGATCAGTGCCCACTTTAAGGAAGTCAAACCTGTATTAGCTGCATGACTGAAGTGATACACCGCTGCCTGACTGATAAGAAATACCAGAGCAACTTAGAGATTAAGCACACAAAGCCTTACTTTGTATGCTTCTGCATGCCTGGTACACAAGAAGAGGGATTATAACCTATTATTCCAGTGACAAATTCTTCAAGTACAGTGCTGAAATACAGCCACAATGCTTGAAGGAAAATTTCAGTTCCTAAAATCAGAAAGCATGAAAGGCCAATCATTGCCAGGAGGCTGAGGGTGCTTCAGAATAGAGCTCTAGAAAAGTGATTTCATTTATGAAATCAAGACAAAATACTTACAACAAGTTCTACATGTATATGTTTTTTTTTTAATAGAACCTTGTAAGTGTCCAGTGCATAAAACAGGCTTTGAGGCGAGGGTACGGAGAAACTTTTTACTTTATCCAAATCAAAGAAAGTTTTAAGCATGTTGAATCAAAAACTCCCTGGATGTGTGCATCCTATTAATGCCACTGGCTTAGAGTTTTAAAGTCTTGATGACCTGTCAGTAAATTACTGTCAGAACCAAAGAAGACTTGCAGGTAAACCAGAAAGACATCTGAGTCACCATAAAAATTACAACAATCTGCATATCATCCATCTAAAAGTCATGGATTCTGACTACCTTATCAAAAGGAGTCGGAAGCATGGAAAGAAGTCTAAGGTTTGTTTTTAAATCTTCAAAGGTTTTATCTGATTATCCTGCCAAACTGTCTCTATACTGTAAATCAGCTTCACCAGCAAAGTCTGCTCCTATGTTAAATTCTTGTCCCACCTGTGTCCCAGTGCACCTCTTGTGGCCACTCACTGGCCCCACTCAAGAAGCAATAACAAATGCGTTGTGGGGCAAAACAGAATAAATAAAATTAGTTCAGTTAAAATTTTGCCTTCCCTCCAAAAATATCAGATGTCACAGACTAACCAACCAAAACCTGGCTGCTTTACAGCAACCCAATACAGCACCAGAACACCCCTACCCGTGGAAAGATGGAGAACCACATCACTAAATGGGAACAGACAAAATAATTTCAAATGGTTTCAGCCCTGACCTATGTACTACATAACCACATTCACAGGCAACTCTAGAGCAGATGGATGAAGATGGAAGAGTGTGGTCTCAAGGTAAAAGAAATGGTTTTTAAAGTATGAGAAAAATATCTAATTAGAATTAAATTTTGAACTATCAAAATGCAAACCTTATTACAATTGACAAGTAAGTACATGCCATTAATAATACAAATAAAATGACTTGTAATACTGAGATCGATTCAAGCTTTAAATTGTTTCTTATAACATAAAGGAAGTTGGGGATGGTACTTAGGATTCATTGTTATTTTTTGTTTCTCCTTTTTTTTTTCTTTTGTAAATAGTACAATAAAATGTAAGCATGGAATAAAAAAGCTCTAGTGATTTTAAAATTTCAGTATCAGCAACATCCCCAAATGCAATTGCCTGCATAATTTAAAATCACAGCTGTGCAGGTTAAAAGCCTAATTCTTTTCCATCTAAATATTTAGACATGCAAATCTTCTTGATAACCTAAATTTAATAAGCAGAAAAAATATATTGATTCCTTGGCTCAATAATTATAAATTTTACATACAAGAATTGTTTTGATAAACAAATATACCATTTCTCTATTAAATAAGTGATGGTATAGGAATTGCATACTGGATTATTTAGGTCATAATTAAAATAAATTTTTCAATTTTTAATTTATTTTCAATAAAAATACAGCAAGGCATGAAAACATCCTTAAATAGTGAATAAGAAATACATAATTTACCATTTTTAAAGAGCAAGCTTTGAAGGAAATAATAGACATTAAACAAAAAAATAGGATTAGAATCAATAGTTTAATCAAGAATTCCTGCTTACTGATTTCAGTCATGATTTAATCATGGTTATACAGGCTATTTAAATGAAATCTCCATGCTGTGACAATAAAATTCAGTTCAATAACCACATCCCCACACCTCCCTGATTCCCAGAACAAACTCTTAGAGGTGGTGGCAGAATAAAATATAGGACAGTGCTTAATGCTGTAATCACAGGTACATTTATTTCAATAATTCTACAAATGATTTGTTTATGATGTTCATTACTGGATCAATTCCCAGACTATAGAGAAGTTCTGTTACTTTACAGTCATAAATCTACTCCACAGCTGGGAGTTTGTGGATTTTGTCATTAAATACACTTGATACCAGAAGCCACTCTAATAACAAAAACATTGAGAAATACGTATTCATGGTGAAGGATATACACCAGCCCCACTTCTTAAAAAAGAGACTGAAATGATCAAAGTTTTTGTTTAAGATACCAAAACAAAACTAGAAGGTAAAAATAAAAAAAAAATTTAAAAGAATGAGAATTGAGAACTTTGACTTATGGTACTAAGCCAATTATCAAACTCATTCCATCTCTAGCCAGAACAGATTTTGAGGTTTGCTTGTTTATAGCTTTTGGGGTTTTATTCCTATAAATGTAAGACTTAAACTTAAGTATTAACTGACACAGGAGTAGGTTCTGCTAGGAACCTCCAGCCAAGTACATTTTTCCTATGACTTTACATGTAACTAATTTTGTAAGAAAGAGGTCAAAAAACAAGGCCAACATAAAAGCAGGAAGATTAGCACTTGAGCTCATGCTTAGAGTAGTGAGTGATACGTCATCGTCTGTGTTCTGGTATGCGCCAGAAATCACATTTGACTCAAGTCCTAACAACTCTCCTGCTGCAGCGCGAAACAGGCAACCACCTGCTACCAGCTACTCCCTGGACTTGGATGTGTCTGTCCAGATGCCAAGAAGGTATGTTCCTCAGAACTTGTCAAATGCCACACTGTTTCCAGCTATATTAACAGAATATGCTAGAATGTTTTTCTATGAAATACACACACAAACATTTATATGTAAATAACAGAGTGACATTACAGACAATTCTGCCCTACACTCTATTCAAAATAAGATATACAATAACAGAAACATCCCATTTGCCAGTAAAACATTTCCATTTGCCCCTTTTATTCTTCCATAGGCTTAATTCATCTAGCATGCAGAAACTGTATTAAATTAGGTCCTGGGACATTCCAAATTACTGCCAATAAATTATCTTCCTGTCATAGGCGCTAATTTAACCACCTTAGATTGCTTCATATGATTTGCAATTCTTAACTATCAACCATTAACAAGTCTCCTAATTTGACATGAAATATCTCTGTTATTAATCCTAGCAGTCAAGCCCTCTAACAGTGACCTTCCTAAATCTCTAACTGTAACAGCTTGGTGGTTAGATTGGAAATTTCAAATCAAGGGTGTTAATTCCTCCCCATTTCCTTTCCCTGGTGCTGTGAACAGTCCTGTTGGAGGACTAAATCACAAACAATTGCCTTCAGCCCATCTTTGCAGAGTTCCAGCCAGGGTCTGCTGCCAAGACACGTGGTGTGCACAGCCTTACCGGAAAAAATTTGGATTACAGATTTCATTCCTCCTTACTCTCAAATACCACTTCCTCTTGAGGCTGAGGATACAGTAGCATCAGCATTTCAATGTAACAATCGCTCAGTCTAGGTCAGAGCTACACACTGTGGCAACAGATCAAGCCAGTAAGAACCAGTATTTTCAGTTCATTGCAAAGTTCAAGCACAGTCTTTTAACTACACTTGAGCTCTGAAACACTAATGGCCCATATTAAGCATTTAATACTAGAGCCTTTCAAGAGCTTTGCATGGAATTACCTAAGACAGACTGCTGATAATTTCACTTCTGGGGCAACGTACTCCAAGACACAATAGCACAAAAGACAGAAAATAAATTGGAAATTGCTGTCTCCAGCTGATGAAGCAACTCTGACAATAGAGAATTTTTTGACAAGTTAGCCACACTGAGAAAACTATGAAAACAGAAAGGTATTAAATATAAGTTAAGGACAGATAAATCAGTTAGTCTGGATGGTTTCCAAGCGGAATAAGAGAGTTAAATACCACCACTTGTATAAAGAGTACCATGGGATTCTTTAACGATTATTTCAGACAGTGAGATGTGCTTCTGATCCACAATAAGGCATTTGCAGTAAACAGAGGCTGGTGTTAATTTAGCACACCCTACTGAATTACTGAATGAGTCCAACCCTGCTCTGATTGGGGAAAAAATAACAGAACCTGACCATCCAGGTAAAGAATTACTTAAATGCACTGATTCTTCTGCCAAAATTCCTCCTTTGTGAAAGTGATTTTTTATTTTTATGGGTACTATTAACCTTGTTCTGGAACATACTGCTAGGGAAAAAAAATGCAAACTATCATCTAAAATGTGATGGGTTGTCATAATGTAGCCTCATTGTAGAAGAGGAACAAAGAACAAAGCAGAGGAGCACTTTCTTCCTGCCCACACCCCACTACCCCCAGCGCCTCTTGCTCCTTTTTAAGGTTACCCACCTCCCTACCCTTCGCCCTGTCCCAAATCCCCAGGCAGTACTCTTAAAACTTTATGGTCCACACTCCCAAGTTTCACATTAAGGTGTTTCTGCCCAAAAAGCTCTACATGTTTGCATCAACTTCCATAACAAAATCTCAACAGTGAAAGGATCAACAGTGAAGGGGAAGCACAACTCAGGTGTTATCAAAGGTGCCTTGCTAAAGGCAATGTATATAGTCAGCCAGTGGCTGCCCTGAACTTTGGTGAATGTTCCAAAATAACTCTTGCCTTTAAATTAGCAAATACAAAAAAATTCTAAATACTAACTCTGAATCTACACTGCTGGGCACAGATACAGGGAGCTTGTAGCCCTCATGGTCAAATAAGCACTTCACAAAGTGCCAACCAAAAGAAAAGTGTGCTACTTAGTAAGGCTGCACTTGTACACTCCCCCCAAACACATACTCACTGCTCATGTGCTACCTCTAATCCTACTCACATACTCAGGCTTCCATCAGAAGCAAAGTTTGTGCAGATTTCTAACTCTGCCCACCTCCTACCACTGAGACAGAACACAGCCAGAGTTTACATGGGGACAGAGGTTTGCACCACAGAGCATTCTTCCCTCAGAAGCAGGACAGTTACATTTTTTCTGGTTTTCTGAAGACACTGACAACGGTGTTCCCAGGCTCCAGAGTGTATCTACTTTTCAAGACTATTTTTTTGTGTTTAAAGGAAATTTTCTGACACCTAAAATTGAAATTCTTGTTCCTTCCCTCTCTACCAATAACCACCTAAACATTCATAAATATAAGATATTAATCTAGTTACTACAGACTTGCTTTTAGGGAAGGTAGAGAGAGGGAATTTTTTCCACCTATGAATTAAAGAGGATCCTCAAAAAGAACAAAAGTTCATTGTGCAAATAAGAGCTTGGAAACTCAAGTCTCCCAGGATCAGTCCTCCTTCACTTCTGGCTTAAAAGCTGCAGAAAATTGGAAGCATGATGTTTCACTATACTTGCAGGTCTAAAATGTTTGCCCTCTGAATATGCAAACATTGCAAGTAACTGGGTGGAAGCTAATCAGTCTCTGGGTTTCATCATAATTTAAAAATACCCAAAGCACCTCACTGGTACATCCACATAGCAGTACAAATTGGTCTGTTTGTAAATGGTTTCATCTACCTGCCAGCAAAGAGATTAAAAGGAATATTGATAGCATAACTGGGCAGTTATGTAAATTAGACAACTAAAATGACTCCAAATAATCTCTAAGTCTTTCCTATCCCCACAATAAAATTCCTAAATCCTCCCTTTTGTAAACAACCTTTGGCAGCTACGCAATTTTTTTTCAGCTGTCACTAGAAAAGTAGTCAAAGAAAAGGGAAGAGAATAGATTTTGAAAGTTGGCACTCATTCTGTGTAATTGTTTTTTTTCTGATTACTAACAGCTGAAATGATGACACTAACAATTTTTGATGTTACTGTTTTAAAGCTATTTGTTATGCATAGATCTGTTATTTGTTCCTAACATACTGGTTGCAATTTTCTAATTATTTCTGACTTCTTATCTTTTTGTTAGCATAAAAACTGTAACATTGAGCTTTTCTCCATAGCAATAATTAGGAATTTACAAGCTGTCATAGATATCCTGTGAACACAAACTGGAGGTAAGAAAGTTTTAAAGTGAGTGGTAGTAAGTTTTTAAAGAAAAAACATAAAAAACCTATCATATACATAAAAAGCTATCAAAGTTTCATATGAAAAAATAATTTTATCCAAGAACTAGACTGCATAATTAAGCAATTCAAATCTTAGTCAAACTGATTTTAATTAAAGGTAATCTGACTCATTTTAACTAAGCAGAAATTTAAGTCAGACAACAAATTTATATCCATTTTCTAAAATACCCATCACTTCTCCACAGTGGCCGATCAAACTTGCCAGTGAAAAACATTTTGAGTAGGCAACTTGTAATACAGCTATGGTTTATTTCTGTCAGAGGCTGACTGCTGAAGTGTGAAAGAAACTCATTAAAAACTTCTCACTGTGATTCTGCATTATAAGGAAAAAAAGAAAGAAAATACTTAATGAAGGGTACACTTAGCCTGAAGACACATTCATATTCTGCTTTTCATTTTACACTGTTTCAGTAAGCAATTAAAAGACAGCAATTAGGCACAGAAACACTATTTATACTGGTCATACTGGGAGATTACAGACTTCTGCACTGATTTTATGTTAATACTATGAAATTAATGAGGGAGATCAAGATAATACAGCTAAATAAATAGAAGAATTTCTTACCTTAATCTTAAGACAAGATTCACTGCACATGGAACTTCACTATATTCCTCACTAACAGCAGGCTGAGACTATCAGAGAAAACAGTAAAAAGTCTTTTAACAGATGCCAAAAGAAAAAAAGAAAAAAAAAAATCACAAAAAACTTCCCATGCTAACAGTTTGAAGTTAGCACAGATAACACATTCTCTAACTCTCAGAAACCCTTTAAACACTTTTAGCACACAGTCTAAAATTTAGCTGATACTAGTAAAACTGCCATATTTCAATTACAGAGAAACAAGTAATAAATAAGGCCTGCATTAAAGCACTGAGTGTAGGAGCTTATAATCCACCTTGTATCAAAGTACCAATAACCTATTAAATAATATGCACACAGGGAGAATACCAAACTGCTACTCACATTATTTTTGTGTAACAGTTTTGGTTGTTAAGGAAGTCTTACATCTAACTATATGCAAGGAACTAGTAGCATATCACAGCAGGTATCACAGCTCAGAGGATGTCTTTCACAGAGAAAAATCAGGAACACTGATATGTTTCACATTATCACTCCTCCCTCACACTGTGATATCCTCCCCAGCTCTCAACAAAAATTTGTATGAAGTCTCAAGCAAAAGTGTGTCCTGCACACAGAATGCACCAGGCTCATCTATCCTACTATGATTTCATACCCAACTTGGCATATTGTCACCACTCACAGAACAGCCTGTTCAAAGGTTGCAAAAGGTTCAAAAGTCCTCCCAAAATAAATACTTGCATCACAAATTTCATTTGACACTTTTTTCAATAGTTTTCCCTATTACAGCTACTTAAAATAAAGTTACACAAGATCCGTATTTTATTGTCTGTGTATTTTCAACAAACATTAATGAATATTTGGAAAATTATTTATCATAATTTCTAAAATAAGAGCAGGGTTTTTTTCTGCTTCAATTAAATTTCTTCCATTCATATAAACTACTTCTATTATTTCTACATCTTCAACGGACATGTTATGTCAATGTGTAGGAATGTGTAGGACCCAAGAGGGCACACACCAACAGTGACAAGATGCACTAGTCTTAGCTCCAAGTCATCTTCTAGTGCATTCAGGAAACAAAAATCAATAGAAGACATCACGCAAAGGCTTTTTCCTCCTTCATAAACTAAGTAACATTTTTATTATGAGTTACCTGTATAAATTGACTAACAAGCAGTAGAACTCCCAACATCTAAGACAGAAAGACTGTGTGATGAGTCTTTTTTTTGCACCCAGCTTACATAAGGTATCTCAGATTCTGAAGCGCTGTGTAAATTAGGTTTGCAATGGAAAGACTGGGGTCATCACAGAAGCTGACAGGACCTAACGTGGCAGGAAGATGCTAGGCTTTCAGATGATTCCACTGACACCGACGAAAATCAGAGAATCTAAAATTGCAGGTGAAGTGGCAAGGGTCACACACCCAAGGAACAGACAATTTTAAAAGACCATTTAGTCTGTAAGCCATAATCCTATTAAACAATTTTTTATAGCTGCAATGCTTCCCACACTCAGCACAGGGCCATGAAATTCTATATGGTATTTTATTCTTCTGAATTAATCAAATATGCTTCAGTACTGAACTATTTTACTGTGCATGGAAGGAAATATTTTAATTATAAGCTCCATGTCATGTTATAAATCTTAAGAAGAAAAAATTATTTGGAGATATTCTGGTTACTCTAACACACCCTTCATTACTCTGATAAAGACAGCAATTAGTGTGATCCAGTTACAAAGATTCATTAAAAAACAGCCAAATTACCTATCTTCATGAATTCTCCAGGGCACAAACATTACATGACCTTTAAATTCCTATCCATCTTATCCCCTGTGTGCTCAAGTTCATTGTTACAGGCACAATGGCATACAGCTCTATTCTCACAAGTACTTGCCATACAAGGCTGCAGAACAACACTCCCACCTCAATTCACATTTTTAACAGCACGCATGGAAAAGAAATCCCTTCACTCAAATGCCTGGAAGAAAAAAAAATTGATAAAGACATTTTTACCTCTGTGTTCTCTTCCTCTTTCAGTCTTCGTGACTGGAAAACAAATGCAGTGAGATATGAGCTATACAGCTTTATGCAATAAAGATCCAGAAATACTAACAATTAACATAAAGACAGAATATCTTGCAGAATGTAAATGTCTTGGCACAAACAGAAGGTACCTTTTCCTGAGAAACAGCAGCTTTGCCTTCCTCACTCTTCTCATCCATTTCATCATCACTCCATTCCCAGTCCCCATCTTCTGTTTTATGGAGGTGACCACTTGAACCTGGCACTCGTCTGACCTACCAAAATATTGTCTACCATTACACAGACATCTTTAGTCTTTATGGTGTTCAGGTTAATCAGCAATTATTTGCTACTTTTATATTATATGCTTTTATTAATTTGATGCAGGAGCCACTAACAAATTCTAATAGTATCTGACCTTCTTAAGCCAGTGGGAATAGCTAAGCCATACAAAATTCATATAGGGCAACAGGGCTTGGATATATTTTACAACCACTTAGCTACAGGCTCAAGTAGATGACAACTGCTTACTGCTTGAAATGAAAGGACACTGTTCAAGGAAGAAGTTACACAGACTTCAAGGTTGTTCTTGGGACAAGAGTCTTAAAAACTTTGATTGCTCTGCTAAAAAGCTTTAAGATGTGTAGCGGTATTAAGAATATTTTCAAAGTAAAGTTATCTTATGCAGCCAGAGTTCAGTTCATATTCCAGAAATTCAAATGCTTGTACAAGTAAGCTCCACAGTGCTATAAATTTGTAAAGCTTAAAGTATATCCTTTGCAATTACAACAAAGGAAAAAAAGTTATTTCAGAAAACAACCTGCACATTGGTAAGAGAACAAAAGGAACAAAACATTAAGTATTACATTGCATTATACAACTGCCTGGTTTAACTTTGGTTTTGCAGGTTCCCATCTGAGGTGTTTTGATGTCTTGCATTGTATGAACACTCATCAACTTGGTTCTGTTGGTTGGTGGCAGTGATGAAAAACACAAAACAGGGAAAAACTAAATATAGAAATCTAATTTCTGACTAGAAAAATTACAGGCGTTTTCAACATAATGAAACCTAAAACAAAGACTAAACTAGTATTAGCCCTGCTTTAAACCCCTCCAGTTGTTGCAAACCATAATGTGCAGAGATGTAGCATGTGACAAATTCCAGCTGCTCCTAAATCCCATCAGGTACTGTATCAGCAAGATGCATAGCATGAAAATAGTATAGAACATTTCAAGTCTGAGACCATGAGCTTCCAAGGAAACTGTGATGCAGGCATTAATACAATTTTTCCAAAGCAGATTTTCATAGAGAGCTGGGCACTTATGCTATTTCTGTACTGGGTTTGGGCCAAACACAATTTGGAGCTGGCTGGCCTGACACCACAAGAGCATGATAGGAGCCTTCTTTGAAAACCTTGTCCATACATAACATGTATCTTGATGTATGTCTGGGCTCTTTTCCACTCTTCTCTCCTTCACTTTCCAAACAACCACCTGCCCATCTCCCTTCCCTTCTGCACATATAAGACTAAACCAGAGAGAAAGGTCAAGTTTGCAGAACCTCAGCACACTTCTGTGTCTCCTTCAATCCTTACGATATTCCTCCCTTACATTTCTTCCTGGTACAACTTAATTAGAATGCCCTGCTCAGTTTCTCCACATTTGTACTCGTTTGTAACTAAGAGGGGAAACCTATGCAGGACACTGGGCGAGTTCCCAACTCCATCACTTGAGGGACAAATTCGGCACTATTTTCCCTGTTTCCCATACCAAGCTCCTAAAGCTCCAATTTTAGCCTAGCTGCCTCCAAGCTTGGTAGAAGCAGCTTGTGTGCATTTGGGAGGGAGGACCAGGCAAACATCAAAGGAAGCAGTAACATAGCAATTCTTCAGCTGCAGTCAGCCCAGGCACAATCAGTGGGCTTTTACTGTCTACATCATCAGGGATCAGCAGAGACACAAGGTAATCTAGCAGGCAATTTGCCTGGTGCTTGTGGATGTAATTTATAAACCTTCAAGGACTGAGGCAGGCTTTTGTTTAACAGCACAGGCATCTTCCAAATGGCTCTACCCAAACCTAGGAGAGGACATCATCCACAACTAAAAACATGCTTTTCCAGCAAAATAGGATATATTGGTTTACAGACACATTCAAACACTGCATCATGCACTAATCAATATCTCTCCTGCTTCCATTTTCAGTTGTTTTGAAGACTTATTCTAAACAGAATGATTTTAATGGGGCTTAATGATGCTTGTATCATTTGCAGAGAGTTCTGGGCGAAAACTTTACTGATGAAGATGGAGCGCATTTCAAGTTTTTAAATAGACTGCCTTTTAATAAACAATAAACAAACAGCTCAAGGAAAAGAAAGTTAGTACAAAGCAAAATACCATGTTAAATTAAATTATTTTCTTGGGACGTTTCTGAAAGCAGAAAAACAAGTTTACTGGTACTCTGTTTCAATCAGACTGATTCCCACCAGCACACATATTCACAGAACAGCAATTATAATTTCAGCTAGAGCAAAGTACCCAACCTATTCAACTTTCACAAAGGTGCATTGCTGTCTACAACATTTTTTGGTGTGTATGCTTAACACTTGCAACAGTTGCTGAAATAATTTGCACAATTTTTTGACTAACAAGCCTAGCTTTGCTCAGAGTCAGTTCTAGTTAAAGTCACGAAGAGTCAATCACATATGGAGGGCATGTACCCTACCTAAGTGAAAGAAAGAGCATAAGTGGCACATCATGTCTGCAAATAAATTGTCTCTTTGTTCATTGTAAACATCTAACTCTAATATCAGATGTTGGATGGAAATACATATAATTTATATAACATATTAAATTTCTGTTTTGACTATCATTTGAGATACTACTAACGAACTGATATCACAGACAGCATGCTTGCGTTTCACTCCAATAATAATTAAAGCATTAAGACAATTGAGAATATTCTATATATTTCACCTGATACCCTGCTACAGGTCTTCTGTTCTACAAAGAGAAATAAAGCAGCAAAGAAATGAAACCGTTTATACAACGGCACAAAGCAAATCCAGGACAAAGCATGAAACCAAAACAAACTTCTTGTGTATCTACAAAAAAAAGAAGTAAGTTGGTTTACATCTTACATTGCATGCAGTAGCCATACAAATGCAATTTCCCCACCAGCTTCAGTCAAAATACAGAATACTGATCATTCCTTATGATAATTCCTTCTCAGGAAGTATTTCAGAGGGAAAGGAAAACAATTTTAAACATGCTCAATTCTAATTTAGATTTTACTGATTAAAACCTAAATGATCCTTCCAAAATAGGAACTAAACTGAATCATAACTTTAGCTAAAAAACAATGAAAGACCTCAGTTTTACAAGACAAATTCACACATATTAGAAAACATATTTCACATAAGTCAGAAGACACCAGAGAATAAAAATTTCATTTGAAAGACTGTCAGTTAAACTATAGCCAACACAAAAGCAGCTCAGAACATTGTAATGTACAATAAAAATTTCTAGGACAATTTCTAGGAGGAAAAGCTTAACAAGCCACTGCCAACATTACCACAGCTGTAGAAGAAAGACATTATGAACACCAGTTAAACAGTGAGTGAAAAAAACACGACCAACACAGAACATTAAGCATTATAGTAGTAGTAGTAGCATTGTTGTATGTGTTGTTCCTGGTTAAAGCGTACTGCAGAATATAAAACAGTCACAAAGATTTAAGTATAAATTAAGCTGCTGACAGAACTATTTGTCCCCACCCTTTTAAAGCAGAATACAGGTAATTTAACATTCCCTGCCACCATGCACTAGCTTTCCAGGAGAATGCGTGTTTACAGATGAACAGGGCAACTGTAAATCCCACCCAATAGTCAGCCCTAATAAGCCAGACAGAGAGAGAGCTCCATCAGCAGAATGCAGAAGCTGCCCACATTTCCCACGGCTTGATGAAAAGAAGGGAACAACATCAACATAGAGAAGCAAAACATAAATTGTTGTCTTCTAGGCACTGATGTGCTCGCTATATGTAGATGTTAGAGACTAGGGAAAGAAGAATCTATTATTCATTACTGATTCTTTAGCTGCTGCAATCTCTTTGCAAGTTTATTTTTGTAAAGTGACAGCAAAGGGAATGAACACTTTCTTAACACTAAAAATTTTCTCCTTCCTTATTCATAACTGCTCAAAACAGTAAAGATCTCGGCCCAGTTACAGATGTATTCTTTTATTTCAGTGTCTAAATTTAATAAATAAATAAAAAGGATACACTGTGGGAGACCAATGCATGCATATATAGCATTGCTGCATTTCATACGTGGTACAGCACATGATTTTAGACTACATTAAAAATCCCTTCTGTCATTAAGAGCAATATTATGCATCTACTGTATTTTTCCTCATTCTGAAGGAAGATGACTGAACTAGTAAAATTGACTTTCCCACTATTTGAATTACTTAAGGTACTCCTATTAAAGTCTCTGCCAACTGAGTATTTGCGATGGAGTCCTGGATAGATTGAAACCAGCATTTTTAAACTTTGTTCCACAGAAGGAGTATGGTAACCTGAAAGTATGGTAAGTAGGATGCATTTGCAAAACCAAAATTGATGGCACTAATGAGTAATAGTATTCAGCATCATAGAAGGCGCCTTGCCACCCTCCATATACAGGTAACTTAGAGCCCAAATTTATTTTCTCCTGAATTCCTGGAAAGCAGCAAATGTGTAGATTCCACACATTTAAAGTGCATCTGCAAAAGTCTTTGCTTCCTATTTATTTCTAACTGGAGAATAGTCAGTGCTGTCATTTGTTTATCTCTACAGAGGGCAATCTGTATTTTTTTTTATTTTTGTTTTTTAAACACATATCCTTCCAGAAATACTGCAGCTTAGCTTCTTCTGGAGATAAAACTGTCTTTTATTTTACCACTGATGCCCTTCAGCTACATGCGCTAGTACGGTAGTCAAGATACACCCAATCTCATATGCCCCAGAGAGCAGTAATGACAAGGTGTTTATTGAAACACCTCACCCTTTTCATTTTCTGCCGTCTGTCCTCATAAAAACCTAAATTTGACTTTCAGGCAGAGAAAAAGAAAGACCAGTCAACTGATGCTGTATACCTTCACCTCACAGTTTTTATAGGAGACAGGACTCCCAGTGTTACACAGATCCCAGAAGATCTTATAGAACAAATATACACTTTAAAGTATGAATATTTAGTTGGTAATTGATAAGGAGAGGGTTTTTGCATAGCCAGCGCTCCCCTCCTTTTTTTTTTTTTTTTTTTTTTTTTTTTTTTAAGCAGAAGTTCTGAGAGCTTCACTTTTCATGTAACTTCATGAGAAGTATTTATAAAACCAGTTCCCATGCCTGTTTCATGCTAGTTATTTTATGGAAAGAACAATGATGAGGAATAGGACATTACTGAACAATTTTGGTTTCAGCACCACACTTCGTTCTGTGTATTTTTTGCCTCAAAAACATCCCTAGACGAGTTCCTTCCATACACAACTTAAGCCCATAGAACCAACAGATTTTCTACTTTTTTACCTTTCACCATCTTGCAAACCTTTCCTGAATATTTCTTAAGACAAAAAAGCAAATTTCAATCCCCATCCCTATGCACTTATTTTTATTCCAATGCAACAAAGAAAATCAGCCTTTCATTGTGTATCCAATCACAGCACAAGTGCTTTGCTTAAAACAGTTACATCTTTAATCACAGCTTAGTACTTGAGGTAAAAGACATGAAGTCACTTTCCACAATATGTATTAATGCAAAAGAACATTGTTCTTTTTGCATAAGAACATCTACACTGTAATCACATTTTCAAAAAAACCCAAAAAAACACCAACAACAAAAACCTGAGGTCCAAGACAGTGCACGAATTCCCACATGTTCACATCATCCTTTGTTGAAGACTTGAAGCAAAGCCAAGAGAAGGCTTGTCCCCATCCAAACCAGTCTCACAGGTCACGTGAACATCCTAATCCCTTTGCTGCTGACTATTCTTAAACTCCTCTGAATTCACTATATTGTGAAGTCTTATTTTTATTCTGATGGAAGCCACAAAACTACAAGCCTGAATGTGTTTTACGCAATTCAAACCCTTGTTTTTTCTCACCACAATTTATGCAGGCTATCATTATTAGTGGGATGTACCACTACCTTTGTAAAAAAACACTGGCATTTCTGCTTTGTAGAACTCAAAAGGTGTTATGATATCACAGTAATTCGGAATTTGTGTCCCCTCTTCTTAAACTACTCTGCTGACAGTAAATATCATCATGAAAAAAACCTTAGTCTTTCTTTGTTTTTCTCCTACTTGGAAAAAAGTTAAGACCGGTCTTGCAGTATTCCATACTCATATGCAGAAGCAATTGGAATACTCACTATTGGAATCAATTACACTGGTAGCTTAAAGTCAAGAAATGTAAGATCATTATATTTTTCTTCATGAAAGAATACTGAATAAAGGAGACTGATTATTCTGCGTTGAACAGGACTTCTTCAGCTTTCTACTAGTTCTGGAAGAGCATCCTTTTTAAGGGATAACACAGCAACAGTCAACAAAAACCAGATCTCTGTTAAAAAAAAAAAAAAAAAAAAGGACCATTTGCTTTAAATATTTGTGGCACTGGTTTGTTTTTATAAGCCAAACAGTATCACACTTACATGATGACAAGTGTGACATCGGAGGGCATGGCCATCCATTGAGAAGACTGACATGAAATCTTACTTATGCTCCCAATTTAGAAATGGAATTTAGTGGAGCTATCACTGAGAGGAAAACAAAGCCATTATTAGCTGAAGAGAGAGGGGATAAGGGAGCACATTCTAACACCTCCAGAGGAAATGACAAAAAAAGTACCAGTGAAAGTATCAGTGCACCAAGTCCTCACCCACTCTGTGAGATTCCTTGTCCAATGCCCTCCCCCTTTCTACTCTTCACCAATTCTTCTATTGCTGTGATAATGGTGCTTAGAGACAGCAAAATGTAGAAGCTCAAATTAGAGATATTATTTTGTTACCAAAACCTCTAGTTTACAAGCACAGGTAATTCCCTGAACTCCTAATTCTGCTTTCCAAGAACATGAGGTTTTACCTAAATACTGCAACATACTTAATATCTCTGCTTTCAGCCTGAGTCCAAAATTTGAATCTGATTTTGCTTCGAGAAATTGTAGCCTTGGTGAAATTCCAGTCACATGGGAAATGTGCAAATTTAGTAACTCAGTATGATTTTTGGTTTTCAAACATTGTTTCTCCATTTATTAGTTCCACTACATAAACTTCATTAGTGAATGTTATTAGCTCCAAATAATTCTTTCATTCACGTTTTAACAATAGTCCTTTCTGGCATGAGAGTGTACCTGTGCTGGGGAGGATGTTTTCAATTAATTGTGCAGAGGAGATATATTGCTCCACAAAAGTATCACTTCACCTCAAACACAAGGAATCCCAAATGGCCATCAGAAACGACCTGATGGCTAATTCACACATGCAGAGAGAGGCTCCTTTCTATCCTCTTTCTTTTCCCTGCCTGCTCCCCTCCACCCTTCCAATCAAATTAAGGTGCCAAGGCCAAGAGGATACCTGTCAAGAATCAAAGAAAGCAGATCAAGATACAACAGATTGGTGAAGTAACTTAGTACTCTGAAAGGTGATGAAGGAAGAGGAAGATCTAGATCTTTAGAGCCTTCTTTCCTGGTTGCTCAGATGAATGCACGTCATGATGGTGAATCACTACTAGAAGACTTTCTACTAGAAGGATCACTAGATCTGCCTTGATAATCATCATTTTCCAATTCCACCATGCTTTTCTATCATCCAAGCTGTTTACTTTCTTAAAATAACCAGAGGTGAAAAGAAAGAAAACAAATACAGCTTCATGTAGAGCTTTCATTATTCAGTAGAAGAAAACTCATTATAAGGTGGGTTTCACTGTCAGCATTAGAGATGTATTAAAGAATATTTAGGAAAACACTACTGTAGAATTCAAAGAAGAATTGACTATGACTTGTGCTTACTTTCAAACTTGCAGGCTTGAAAGTACCATTTCAAGGTGAAATTGTAATTTCTACTGTTTTCTATTTTCTCCAAGCTTTCCATTTGCTTATGTACATAAGAGAAATTACTGTAATATACATTCTGCATTCCACACAGATTTTAAAGAGACCTGAATTTATTCAAGACATTTTAAAAAATATTAAGGTGATCAAATTAAAACCTGGGTGTAGTTCTCAAAAAAAAGTTATAAATTAACATGAAAATAATTAACAGAGATCTGCAATTTTTATAAAATCCAATTTTCTAAAACCCCAGTGTTTCTATTTCAGTCAGGTATCAAGAAGCAGCAAGCATTCAACCAGCCCACAGCATTTAAAATCCCAGAGCTGGAGCAAGACTCCCAGCCTGTGATTCCAGACACAGCTCAGGCAGGATGGATCCTGCCGGCCGCACGGCGCCAGATGTGGCTGCCCTCTGCTGCCGGTAAATCCCACATGGCTCTGCTGGGATGTGCATCCCTGACACTCCCCTTTCTCTTCACATACTGTGTGACTCCACCTTTAGCTGCAGGTGCACTGTTTGAATAACCTTCTCGTGGAGCTGTATCTCAGAGCTGAACAGAAATGAACTATTATTGTTTCAGCCCTTCTTTCTGCTCTTCTGGCCTTAATATACTTGTTCTGAGTAAAACCTTGAAGTTTTTGGCTCCAGCCATAATTTTAACTCCTTGAGCCAAGAGCACTTTTCCGCTAAATTAAGTCCCCAATAACATCACTGGGTAACACCACCTCAAGGATGTCCTGCTTCACCTATACTTCCCTTGCAGCTCTCCCCAGGAACTTCCAAGAATATCACCAGTATCAAGCACAAGTGCAGGGGGAAAAGGACTGTCAAAACAAATGACACGTCACTTTTTTTTGACATTGTACTTGAAAAAGCTTTACAAGGTCTAACCAGGAAAAAAGATTTACTTTACATTTTCTTCAGAGTCTTGAGCGTGGGCTCTTTTGGTTTTAATTTCCCCCCCCCTCTTTTTTTTTTTTAAATCATGAAGGCTAAAGATTTCATTTCTCCATACAAAACCAAAAATTTTCACATAGCTATTCCATCAGTCTTTCAGCAAATTGTAACAGGTGGGAATGCTGTTTCTGAGTCACCTTGCTTTTAGAGAATCCTCTTTGTAATTCATCTGCCTGCATGACTTTGTGACAAACTTCCCAAAAATGTAAAAAATCACAAGTAATACACACTTCCACTTCCTCCCAAACTCTTTTTTACCTTTACGAACAAGGAGATGCACAAAGGTTGTCTTTTCCTGAAAGGAAACTCAATGAAACTAAGGTGACCCTAGCTGGCCAGCTGTGGCTGCTTGCATTGACACAATATTGATTTGGCCTATAAACTGAGAAAACAGTTAAATAACACCTAATTCCACTGAGACACTTTCACTTAGGGAACCATTCCAAGTCCAAGAGAAGCAATCTGGTATTGGATGTCATGTGTGGGAAATGTTTGAGGTTTAATTTGTCAGAAGGTATGCTGGTAAAACCAGCACCTTCCTGCACCTTCTCAGCAACAGAAAACCAAATCCTTACAAACCAGGAGAATAAAATAGGATTATCTTCTGCTTATTTACAAAGCTTATTTCCTGATCAAAGACTTTCACCAGCATCATACACACCTGGACTTCCTTTATCCTGTCTTGATTCTTTAATCACGAGTCTTTCAACTTTTCTAATAGTAGAACTCCTCCAGTTCTGAAAGTTTCAACAGCTTCTATAAATGCCAAATACTAAAAGCTACTGGTCCAATCAGTAGAGTTCTCATTATACACCAACACCGTGTCAGTCCATGTTCAAGACGTTTTTGAACAAGTCAACAGGTCATGAACACAACGTTAGCTAAGGATCAATGCAGCTACACAAGACACAACGATTCATTGCAAAAATGAATTCTGAAGTGGAATGACCATGACAGCCCATGAACTGGAACACACCTTCCAAAAGGGAAGAGGGCTACTTTTTAACAGCTAAGATGAATCATGTACGAGTTTTTAAACTCTGCCGTAACAAGAAATACAAGTTATTTTAGATATGCATACGGCTATCTGAACTACAAAGGCACTCAACTAAGCCATGGTTTATTTCAAAGCTCACCTATTCTGTAACAATTAGATCCATTTGAGAAGGCACAAAATCCAACCTCACACATGACCATACAGATGGTAAAAGTGCCCTGTGAAAGAAAAGATGGACAAACCCATACACTGCATGAAGTTCCTTGCATCTAATGGCACAACTACATGCTGGCAAAAACACTAAGCAATTTTCTTCCTTTATAAGAAATGTTAAAATAAAGTTGGTGCAATTGCATGTATCTGCCCCTTAAAATACTTTCCACTTTTACTCCCCACTAATGCAGGCACTGCTTTTCCATCATGTGAATTTCTACCAAATTTACATTTTTGGAAAATGTGTTTTCATTAAACTTCCCTTCCAACAATTTCTTGAAAATAAACAAAATACCTGACATAGCCTGAGTGGCAATTTCTTCTTTATTTTATTAGTAATACTCAACAATATCAACACAGTTCCACTACTTATTTTTTTTTAATTTGTAGCAATGCTCTGGATAAACTGAACAATTAATCCTCTGCAATGGAGGGCCCTTCCTCACACAAAGCCTTGCCAAACACATATTTATAGTTCAGCCGCTGCATTCCAGAAAAAGTGTTCCAGTATAGCACATCCCTTTACTTTATACGTTAATGTAATTGAAATAAGCTTTTCTTAAAGTGCAAAGAAAAATTAATCTACAATCTTATTAACAATCTGAGCTCAAGCTCATGTTCCTCTCTGCTTTTCAACCCAGCTGGAGTCCAGCTGTACTAACACATCACTGGTAAGAAATATCTATCAGATTAAATCCATTACTGAAAAAGGAAGTGCTGCACATATATGTCTTGCTGAGATGCAATCATGCTGTTATAGCTGTCCAGGAAATCTGGGATATAATGATATTTTTCTCATTAAATGCAGGGGATTGACGATTTGTTATACAATGAAACATGGCCATTACCTTAAAATAGCTGTACTGAGGAGCTAGAATTTCAACCCATCCATAAGGGCATTTTTAGTGAAGTATAATAAAAACTGGTATCACTCACACTAATCATCTCTTCATGCTGTCACAGGTTTTTCCCACTAACGTACAACTCTCAGCTCTAAAAAAAGATTCTATTAAGTGCACAATGCAATACCACCATTCCAAAAATAGAATTCAAGCCCAATTATTGCTTAGTTTTTTTTTTTTTACTAGCAGCACTTCAGACTGCAATAAAATGAAATGCAGATACATGTTTTTCCCTGTTCACTTTGTAGAAGTGGCAGTCATGCAGGAGATTTAAAAAATTTAAAAAATAGGATTACAAAACCATAAAATTGACCCAGGGCCTTTGGGCATACAGAGTACTTACAGTTATAATTAATTTTTTAGTGTGACAAGATTTGAAAACTGACTGTGGAACTCTTAAAAGCTATTTCAAATTTCAAAATGCTCTATTCCAATACAGCAATCCTAATCACAAATGAAACAACTTAGTGTTCAGTTCAAAATTAAAACTATTTCAGTACATGTTGATAAATAGTATCTGTAAACTCTCAGTGAGCTGTTTTACCCCAGCAGTGCACAGAGCCCTCATCCAAGCAGGACTGGGCAGGCTGCTCTACCACCACAGCATCTAACCAGGCAAAGGCATGGGGGTGTCATTTATATCAATGACAAATGTGTGGCTTCAGAGCATGTCCCTGCTTACCAAACTACACTGAGCTTGGACCATTCATCACAGTCTTTTCTCCGGCTCTTCTTGACACCAGCCATGCTCTCACAGGTGAGCAGTCCCATTAGTGAAATGCTGAGTTGCCAGTAAGAAGTTGCATGGTGTAACACTCATTCCTGTGGGTCAGTACCAATATCTATCTCACCAAGTTCTGCACAGGAAGAAGCGGACATGCTCCTCCTGGGTAAAGGGGTTCAGCATTATCCTTAATTACTAGGCTAGGGCTAGGAAGAAGGACATAATTTAAAAATTAGCAAAATTAATAGCAAATGAAAAAATGGAACGGGGGAACAGGTGCACAAACACGAAGCTTACAATTCTAATGTTAAACAGTATTTTCAACACACAATGAAGATGTTGCTTAACTATCAAATTGGGCTTTAAAGCATGACACATATTTACAGCACCAAATGTCTTCCTCACACATGCAATACCTGTGTACCTGCTTTCAGGATTTCACAAATCCTGAAACCCAACTCAGACCCAAACTCATATTTAGAAAAAAACAGCTGCCAAGCATAAGCTGTAAAGGCAGAAGCAAAACATGGGAACATTATGTCAAGAGAGAAGAATTTAAAGTTAAAACTAAACTGAGGCTGGAGTTCTGGGCAACAAGGCAAAGCAATTATACATGTGGTAAATGGAAGAAAAATTAAATTACCGCAGGGCAGATGTGACATCTGTACTAGCAGTGGTGCTACAGATCATTAGTCATAGGCTTTTTACACCAAGTGCTACAGAAGATAATTTAAGCAGTGATGACACCACCTCCTTCCTATCTACTGCCCTAGTGACATTAGTTTTTCAATTACAGGGGTTACTCTTTCCAAGAGCAACCTCTTACACATTTTACATGTTAATGATTAAGCAACCAAACTCAACTTCCACTAGTTTTTTAAACAAAACCCCACAGTTTTATTATTAACATACATTTATATTTTATGGTGTTTTAAAATAGCAGCTACATACAAAGTTCTAACAAGTGAATTAAACTTTAAATCCCCAATGAATTTTAATACTGTGTCCTTTTAAAATATAAATAATTTAGCATATTCAGTAGTTAAAACCTAAATATTTTTTCCATTTATGATGTAATTAGACATATTAAGTTGTCTCTACCACTGTATAGCTTTGATTTCTTAAGATTCACACCTCTCTCAAATTAGAAAGAATTGTCAAAAAAGTAATTCAGAAAATTATTTCTGGTGGTGTACGGGAGGCTATCCTGCATTCCCTTTGCAATATCAAGTGCTATGTTATCTAAAGAAGTATAGGTACGTGTATGCACGAGTTAACACACAGTCTCTAAAGCTGAGCTGAGGATGCAGCTGGGAGACAAAACCTCATCAAGAGGCACAAGTTCTGTCAGAAGCCTGGCTGGTGACCAGCACATGTGTAAATCACTCCTGCACCCAAGGTGTAAACTGAAAACCCGAGGACCGGTTTTCTCCAGTTGGATCATTTTATATGTGGGCATTGCTGCCACCACACGGCCAAACCCTGAATTCCGCCTTCCCGCCTCACAGGTAGAAACCCGCTAAGCACAGCACCCCTGCCACAAACCTTCTCAGTATCCCTTCCTACTCCAGCCTCTCAGAGCACCCCCATCAACGATTTCCCAAAATTACTTCCATACAGAAGAAGATTTGAAGGAACTTTAAGCACTCAGATCTTGCTGACTGTCTCTTCCACATATGAGCCACCAGCTGTCAGAACATTTCAGTGTTGTAGAATTACACCAAACCAATACTCCCAAAGACAACAGAAAATCGTAAGAGTGCTGGTCCAGGCAGCTGCAGCCTAACTGATGTGCCAACAAAGGCCGAAACAACTCCTTTTCTGAAATTTCCTCCTCAAAATATCCCCCCAGAAAGCCTGCTTTTAGGAAGCGGGACTCAGCACACTGCTCTGTCACCTGCAGAGGCTGAGCAGTCTCCAAGCAGGTGTCTCATCCTGAAGAGACATGGTGAGTTAAGTCACAACAGAATGGGAAAAGGGAGTTCCACAATTCTTCACACATAACAAACAGGAGTCTACATTCATTCCTGTTTCTTACTTCTTATGAACATTAGTTTGCTTCGTATTTAAGTTTTATAATACTTACCTGTTAGGAGTTAATATTTTTTGTATTCTGCTGCACCTGACTTGGTAAGCTCATTAATACAAGTGCCAAAGGCACCACAGAAATACCAGCATATGCCATAGCTGTGGGTTTAACTCTGTCACCTGTGGAACAAGGTTCCACTGGTCTGAAAACCTCAGCAGCGCTCTTGCAGAGTTTTCACCCGACTTTTTGGGAACAACGTTTGAAATAATCCAAAGAACCAGGCAGTCGTCAATAAATACCATTTATAGAATCTTCACCCTTTCTCTAGGGGATCAATGAGGGTATGAATTCTGCAGTATATAAACCTGTATGTTTGCAGGTCACCCTTTTTTCCCCACAACTTCTTCACCTGTAGCTTTCTAAGAAGAAGTGAGAAAAAAATCTCATCAAGTATGACAAACGTCATGTATCATTTTAACAAGGCCAGAAATGATGTCAAAATGCCTCAGGGCTTCCTAGAGAAAGCAAGGCTGCAGAAAACATTCATTCAACATTCACTATATTTGAAGGACTACATTAAAAGAATGGTTCAGTCAGTGAACTAAAAATGTAAGGCAACTGAGGAGTCCACACTCGTCAAGAAAAATATGTGAATACACTCACCTTTTTTGCTCTTTGTGCTATATTAGGTGTTCTAGTGAGAAGCTTTTCAATCAGGTATTCTCTATTCTGCAAAACCAACATTTGTTAAGTTAAAAATCAATACAAGGAAAGAAAAAATTTCACATAGATTTTAAGGCAGAGCAAAATTTACTCGTAGGGTTAAATGTTTTACCTTGGCTTTCTGGAAAAATTTGCATTTTAAAAGTTCTGCTGCTGTGGGCCTGAAAGATCAATAATAAATTAGAACAGAAAACAAAGACCCCTCTCAATGAATACAGTACAAGACGTTAGTTAAATGGTACGTCTCTAACACTTTTGGATTAGTACTGTATGAATGGGGAATGAATGATAACAGCTACTGAATTAAGTCACATGAACTCACTTACCACACATGAAAAAAATTAAGCCTCTCTATGGTAAAAATACCAAAAAAGAGAGAAAAAAATAAATAAATAAAGCAGTCTCTTAAGCTGCCAATTTTCCCCCTTTTTTTTGTTCAATAAAAATGCATTTAACCTTTCAAAAAAACAAAGCAAACAAACAAACAAAAAAAAAACCAGAACAGAAGAAAGTCAGGTATTGTTTTCTTCCCAAAATGACTCTATGAATGCAACTAAACTTTGCTCCACAGCAATAAAAGCATAATTACATTTCCCAAGCAGCAGCATCAGTACCTCCTATTGGCATTCTTTTACTTCATTGATGTCAGCAGGTATTCACAAGAAACTATACTGACACTATTAGCATGACGCATAAACCAAAGAGAGTCATCAGGACCATCTTCCAATCAAGCAGACAAATACAAATCAAAGCAACAGCTGTAAGGTAAAAGCTGAGACACTTCATTTTTACTTGCAGTTCTGTTTAAGCATTTCCAATAGATAACCACAATCTCACAGATACCAAAGTGATTCCAACAGCAGGTTTTGTCTCCTTAGCTTCAGGGATTAAAAAAGCTACTTTTCTAGCCAAAGCCAGACTCTGGAGAGAAAGTGAAGCATCTCTTGGGATGAGATAAAATCCTCCATCATTTCCATTAGAAGCCCATACAACCATCCAGGACTAATTTTGACAAAGCTAAAGCTAGGGAAGTTGCATCTTCAAGATCCAGTATTTCTAAAAGAACAGAAGCAACATCTGCTCTAGTCTTCCATTTGAATTCCAGCAAGAGATTGAATACAGCACAAACTAGATAACACAGTGGGAATGCTTCCATTTGGAAAATCTACATCTCAAAAAAACCCCAAAATCTGACCTAGTTCATTACTTTCAGGACGGATCTGAAAAGTAAACGAGCAAAAGCAGAATAGTAAATAGTCTGTAAGTATATATAAGTACACTCCTGCAAGAAATAATGAAACAACTCTTGACATTAACAAAAATAATTCAATTTAGACACAGACC
The DNA here is from genome assembly GCA_013397935.1 of Dasyornis broadbenti. Lineage (NCBI taxonomy): Eukaryota > Metazoa > Chordata > Aves > Passeriformes > Dasyornithidae > Dasyornis > Dasyornis broadbenti. Next base: position 1,587,078 of record VZRN01003024.1, read on the forward strand.
ATAGGTTCCACAGAGCATCTATTTTTCTTCACCTCCAAAGCACCAAACTCTACAGTAAAGGAGTTCTGATTAGTGGTCCTGTGGAGACCACCAGACTCAGCAGTAATTCATACATATATCTTGTATGAGCAAAAAGAAAGGGAAACTATTAGAAAGAAAAATCAGCTGCTGTGTCTAAGTTTTAAAGTTCTCAAAGTACCATCACATAACAGGGCTATGCACCCTTAAAAGCTACATTTTAGAAAAGTTTTATTCAAACTAATGTTCTCCATTCCTCTACCATTAATTATGCCAGACACTTCTGAACTGATCTGGACATGCTTTCTGGCCCTGTTCTTCCACACAAGCTGCGGCAATGAATTGCAGCTGAGGACTGTGAGCAGCATCCTTGGCACTGGGGAGAGAGAGAAACACCTATACAACAGATCCCCAAAAGAAAAACAACATAGTCTGAGACAACAATAGTGCAATGCCAGTCCTAGAATTTGCCACAACGAGCAAGCACTTCTCCCATAAATGACATGACAGGTGCTGGAGGTACAAAATTACATCTTGGCTTGTGAGAAATGTGAAAAATAGCAATAACCCCCCAATATAAAAAAACTTGCTCTACACCAGTATAGAGTAATTGGCACACAGATCTAAGCATCTATCTGCTAGTCTAATTGTTCCATTCAAGGCAATCCTGAGTATGAAGATATTGCATGTGTTGAACAAATGCATAAATTCAAATAAGTACCTTAAACACTAATGTTTCAACACCAATGCCTTTACTACAGGTCAGGTAACTCAGCATCATGTATTCAAGGAGACAAGGAAAACTTATTTCATTTACTTCTCATTACCTCATACTAATTTAATCTTGCCCTGAAAATTGCTGGATACTGGAATCAATGAAGCTTGATTATCAAGAGTTTGATTATCTGTTATTATTATTCATTCCTATCTGTAAGCAGCCAAACTGCAGCACTAAGCTTAAAGCATCAGGGCTTGCTACTAAGACCAACAAGGGTAAGGGGTTGGGGAATCTGAAAGCAGTACAAATTATCTTTGAGTGAAATAAAAATTGTCAAGTTTTTCAAGAATAAAGACGCCACAATCTTTTTTTCTTAATTATACTTGTTCTCTTAGTATTCCTGCTGTCACCTTTTTGATTTGACTCCCTACAACCATATCCTGGACTTAGACTAGCATTACATCAGGAAGTACACACCATAAAAGACACATAAAATCAGAATTTCTCTCTCAAAACACTCTTTCCCCAGAAATAGTAGCTCTGAAATTCTAGAAAACAATGATATAATAAATACCTTAGCAAATAATGTTAGTTAGAATGTGCTTCCTACAACTCCTCAGCAAAAGAAGCCTACAAAAATGGTTCTGTATAAAAACGAATAAATAATTAAATCACTCAAGGAACTTGGGACCTCAACTATGGTTTTGGAACAGATGTTTAATACTTTCATCATCTTGGCTATTCAAAAAACATAGCAAGAAAGAACAAACAATAATGATACCACGACGTGCAATTCCCTACTTAAACACAAGGAAAACTAAACAAGCTTGGAGCCCCTAACTTTACAGTAAAAAATAAATACATTTTTTGGTAAGCAATTTTCTCTGGAAATATCCCAGTTAAAAGCAACACCAAGTTTATATCACAAAATGAGAAAAATCAACATAAAATTATTTATTTTCAATTTCTTTTAAAGGCCAAGAGAGAGACATACTTGGTTACCAACAGTTCTGCTGATCAATCTGAATAGTCTTGTTAGACTTGTACACAGTATCAAGTTTATATCTTGCTTCAGATGAGAAACTAAGATGTAGAGCAAGGACTTTTGTTTGATAGGAATTTAATTCAATACTGTGTTTAAGTATAAATACATTAGGTTAACAGCCAGAAGAAGCAAACTTAAGGGACAGTAAAGAGGCAATTTCTTCTTCCCAGATGGAGATGACTGAAGGCTGCTATTTACATAGTTCAAACCATACACTTTAAGATTATGACATTGTAACTTAAAGTAGTCTATATATTTTAAAAAATAATTCTACTGTAAATGGCAATAGTGACCTACCTTTTGGAAGGATCTTTTTGAAGGCATAATGAAATTAGTTTTCTAAAGGATTTGCCATACTTTTTCATCATCTCCTTGTCCTCTACACCTGTCTCTAAAGTGGGAGGGTCATTTTGAAGTGTCAGCATTAATACCTAAAATAAATCCAAAAATGAGGTGTCATAAGCAAAACCAATTAGAAATGTAGAAATCAAAAGAAAAAATACTCCACAGAATACATCTATTTAGATGCCCTGAGTTACTATTGAAAATGAAGTAGTACTAACTATACAGCAGCATTCATAATACAGCTAACAGCATTAAGTAATACAAAGTGATTGTTACTTTCATAGGAGGGTATTTGTGATAAGGTGCTGCTCCTGTTGCTAACTCAATGGCTGTTATCCCAAAACTCCACATATCGGCCTTGAAGTCATAACCTCGCACCTGAAACAGAACCAGAAGGGAAAACCAAGGTAGTAATGTGTCAAGTTCCAATATTAAAAGAAAAAAAAACTTTAAATTTTTTATTAGCATTAGAAATACCTGCTCCATTACTTCAGGGGCCATCCAACAGGGAGTACCAACAAATGTTTTCCTTACTTTGTTACGAGTAACATCACCTCCAGTTGCTAAAAATGCACTAACACCAAAATCTGGGAAGGAGGAAGAAAGTTGAAATCTGTTGAACTACCAATAACAAAGCAAAAGTTTTATTATTAGCTAATTTTAGAAATTAAGTCAGTTCCTAGAGGTATATTTACAGAAATTCTCCATTGCAGAGCTGACCTTTGCTCCATGGCACACTGTTCATGAAATGCTACAGAACAGAAGGTATAGTCTTATGAGGGAAATCCACACTAAAACATCCTCCAGTTTAACCTCCTAGTATGTGTCTTCCTGAATAAGGCTGCAAAGGACTCCAGTACATCTGTCACTTAAGGTTTTCAAATACGCACTTTGTGCCAAGGTTTGCATCTGCCAGTGTTCAAAGACAAGGAGCTTCTTCTGCACAGCAACTAAATATGAATGTGATTTTAACAAGAGGGAATATTATATGTAATTTAAATACTAATGGGAACTTGACAAACCAAAGACCATCAGCAAAGTCATCAATGATATGTATTTTATAGTAGACCAAGACATGCATAGCTTTTTTCCAAATTCTAAAATAGAGGGGGGAAAAAAAAAAAAAAAGCTCGGTGTTCTATAAACCTGTTACTACATCAGTGACAGCTGTATGGGAGAGGTGGGGGTATAAGTGGAAGAGAGAGCAGGTTCCCAATGTATGCAGAAATACTGTCAATTTTGAATGGAGCTATAAGAAGAGTATTTTCAACTGTACTATTTACAATCCCATTATACTGAGATAGAGTAGTTTACTATAGAGTTCAATTTATTTCCTATTGCTTTCCTATTGTTACCTGATTTTAAGGTTGAAGAAAACAAAACCTCCAGTAACTACAGAAAAATGTAGTTTTATCACTATTTGACACTGGCATATTAAAGCCCTTAAAATACATGTTTACACGGTACTTTGAAAGCATCATTTATATAAAAAGTACAACTTCTGTCTATAGCCATTTTTATTACTGAGGGCTACTAAACACACAGATTTCAATGCTCGGTCACCCACTATAAACTGTGGAAGTTCTGGCAGTGTGCTGGGGGAAGGGGCAGGTATCACCACCTGCTCCCTCTGTTTTCCAGATAATCTGATACCAGCTTGAGAGATGGGATATGAGCCTTGCTCTTATGAGACTAAATAATTAGATTCTTACAGACTACAGCTAAAGAAGCACATCAATGCACTCAGAGGATGTTTAAAACGCTGAACTGTATCCAACAGATATCACTGTAGGACAAATGGCAGATATAAATGAAATTAATAGAAATATCAGTTTCTACCATTCGCAAGCTGTTTAAGGAGCATGGCTGAATCAAATGGGAACATTAATACGACATTAGAAAGTTTCCTTATATATTTGATGGGACACAGAGAAATATTGAATAATTTCTGAGTTATATATCACTAACCAAGAATACTGGAATCTGCAACTGGGTAACTTGTAGCTACCGCACCCCAAAGGGAATAGTTAAAAGCCAACAGAAAAACTTTTGCCCTTGGTATCAGTTGCCCTTGATCCAGCTGCAATTACCTTTTTCTTTTACTTATCTATTACTCCACTACCACCATTACCTGCTATTTGTACAGAGCCATCCTCACCCAGAAGAATGTTGCCAGCCTTCAAATCTCTAGAATGTACAAACAGAGGTTAGCATAAAGGTAAATACTGCACATTTTATGCAAGCAAACAAATATTGCATGCTCAATAGTTTCACAAGATAGCATTTTCAAATTTAAACCAGAAAAAGGAAGTTGAAGTATAAAATGTAGCAGAATAACGTTAAAATAGAGTGCAGAATTCAAACTCCCACAAATTGTCATGTATAAAAAGACCAGAATTCAGCTTTAGCATAAAATGAGCAGAATTCAGAAACAGATTTTAAGAATATAAATATTTAGGCCCAAAGTCTGTTTTACTACCTTTCATAAACATATTCTCACAAACTGAAAGCTTTCAGAGCTGTAAACCAAGAATTAATGCTTTTTCACATCCAACTGCATCACTAATAAAAAAGAAAAGTTGAAAAAAATTCTCCTCTTCAATCTCTTCAGAGACCTATCTTCAAGAAAGGTAAATGTACTGTACATTTCTACCCAATTAAGCTATTAAAGCTCAAAAATAGCAGCCATATTTTGCTATAGGGTACAATGAAGAAAAGTTACTTGGCACTGAATGTGTTAAAAATTTAGTATGTGCTTAAAAGCCAATAATATCCATTTAACACCCTATTCACCCTATTCACATGTAATGTTAAGAAGAAAATTTTGTGGCTGTTTTGGCTTGATTTGTTTCTTTTTTTCTTTATAGAAACATGTACCCCATTCTTAATGCACAGTTTAAATCTGTCATACAGAATCTATCGTAACAATTAAGACTTGAGAAAATTTTGAACATGTCTCCAACCAAATGCAACTCTATACAGTATTCCCTGAATTATACCACAGCATTCACCTATAAGGCACATGGGAAAAAGAGGGCAGTGTTTCAGCTTCAACAGGGCTTCTGCACAGTTTAAAAAAGGAGAAATCTCAGATGTATCATATAGATCTCTCTCTTTTTATCTTGAGGTACTTTAAGAATAGACATGGAGAATTCACAAATCCAACCTCAAAGAGTCCTGCTATCCTTAAAAGCTCATGAATGTGCCCTTCACAACAATATCAGCTTAACAGAATACTGTGAATTAAGGTCTGAGGCAGATCTTTGGCATTCCAGACCAGAAGTCAAAACAACTGTTCTTTATTTCTCCATTTATCTCAGTTTTCTTTCTGCAAAAGGAGGAAATACCTGTTGATTTACATCAGCAACATTTCATTTATAAGATGAGACATAAGAAGTACACATAAAGAACAATTACATCTCTGCCACCTCCATTCTCAAAGTCCTGTCTGCAGTAAATCTGGTTTTTGGGTAAAAAATTCCCTTATAATAGGCTAATGCATGAAGCAGAGAATCTACTGCAGGCACCTTCCTTAAAAGACAAATTCACATCAACAAAATTGATAGGAAGGTCAGAACACACTTCCAACAAACAGTGAGAAAAACCTCTGGTTTCCTGCAGCAGGTATGTATAGACCACCCTGGGGAATCTGCACCATTTACAAGGAGGAAGTCAGTGGAGAGAGTTTACACAGAAGAGAGCAATCGATAGATGCATATACACTAAGATGCAGTTCCACAGAACCAATCCCAGCTTCATGAGTGGTCATAAAAAAAGGTCTGTAGAGTTGTAAGAGATATTTACTGATTACCTGGAAAAAAATAATTTCACATTTTTACAGGAGTCCTCAAGCACCCAATATTACAGGTTTACTGGGCAACACAATAACCAAGACACAAAATATATCACATGAACTAGAATCAGATTAGGCAGCTGGAGCACCAGCAGGCACAGGAGTACAGACCACAGTTCTGGCATTCTTATCACAGCACAGACCTACCCAAACTAGAAGAGAGAGACAGGATAAAGACCCAGGCAAGTACTAAATATTAGTGATCAGCTGCAACCATGATTACAGCATCTGCCCGAGCACTATCACTTGATAATTACGGATCACATTTGCAGTATGTGAAAGAAGCAATAGAACTTGCTTAGCCAAGCAACTGCAGCTGACCAGAATCAACAAGCTAGAGTCAATATTGAAAATGCTTTTCACTATGTATATGCTCCTACCTGTGAATTTGCCCGTTCCTGTGTAAATAGTCTAAGCCCTCCAAAACTTCTTTAAGAATTGTTGCTATTATGGGTTCTTCAAGCACACCGTTTTTGTGCTCTCCTCTGTTGACAATATACTTTATTATATCCAGCATTGAACCTATATTGCAGATCCAGGAAACAAAAAAAAAAAAGCATATACAAAGCATTATCATATCAGATTCTTTCGAAAGCTATATTTCTTCATTCTTTCTATGCTACTGCAATTTAAATCTTTGCATGTATATGTAAATACTTAATGTAACTAGCTCTTAGAATAAAGCTCACCACTAACCCATTCAAACAAGATATGGTGCACTGCTTTTTGTCAAAAATACTGTAACAGTTAATGATCCATTGGAAAGATCTGCTAACAGCTGGCTACCACTTATTGCAACCACTTACTAAAAATTCAGGAGTACCCCATATTTAAACAGATATGCTCTGTAAAGGTTTTGCTTTATTATCCAGTTTAGATTATGTTCATGTGTTCATGATGTAAACATGCAGCTGCAAGATTGGAAGGAGATATTCTCTGCAAACAAATGATAATAACATTCCCAGTGACACACAGTCTGACACTGAACTCCAGTTACTATACATTTCAAGGCACTTAATGGAAACATTTTGTTTTTATCCACGCATTATTCAACAGCTCACGGTAAATTAGTCATGAATCACTGGTTTCTCTCATGCTCTATGCTTGCTTTTGGTTGAACTGACCAACTGAACCAAATGTGACACAACAAGTGTTATGAGCACTTCCCATCCTTGCTTTCCAGCATCATGGGAAAGTAGCCTGCTGCCATCAAGATTAATTTTGAACAACATCGTGTAACAATCAGGACCACCCCATCTTATTTTGGAGCCTCTCTTTTCTAAACTACAAACACATTAAGTTCAGCCCCTTTTTTCCTCTTCCAGAACTAAGTAAAAATTTTATACCATTAGGCATTATCATAAAAAACTGCAGTGATTGTTTGGTTAGTTTAAGCAATAAAAAGGATTCAACATGTGTAATACTTGGCCTAGGACAAATCTTGCTTGGATAAGGAATGAGTAATACTCATCATGAAATCAGAAATACATGCATTTTTATAAAAATAGAGGGGATTCTAGAGAAACTCAATAAAAGATCACACTGACAGAATTGACTTAATTCTCATCAGTTTTCCCTACACAGCCTTAATAGAGAATTTTGATAATATTGATTCAGAAAGAAAATTAAGTTCTGTTTATGTCACTATTGTATTTCAGTAATTCTTAGCCTGTCCTACAAATAGATACACAAACATTTTCAGCTTGCACATTCCTGCTTAACATGCCTACATCTCGAGGTTCGTCCTATGCACTGTCTACCCTCTTCTCATTATTTGGTTTAGATCAATGAACTCAATGAAGGTACATTAGGAAAAAAAAATCCTACAATTGCCTTGCAGCTAAACAAGTAAAACCAGTAACTTACCCCCACTTAATAGCTTCATAACCAGCCAAAGTTCATCCTTCACCACAAAAGATGTGTAATAGGTCACCACATTAGGGTGATTGCACTGACTCATTGCTTGAATTTCTTTCTGTAAGAAATACAAAGCCCAACATAAAAGAGCCAGCTATCAGTATTGCTAATATAAAGTCTAAATTCCAAAGTGAAATATTACAACAGAACTAAAGTATGTACAGAGTATGCATTAAGGCATTAAAACATTTCAATTTACCTAAAGATCTGCATGCAAGAAAAAACATTATTGCTAAGAACACGAAGGAGGTTTGGCCAGGAGACACAGGCATAGCTACATCACTTTTCTTCTGAGAACAACAAAGCAATTACTGTTAAAGTCTCAAATTCACAGCAACCAATGAAGAATGAGTAGTCTCCAAGAACTGAAGGTGTGGGTACAGGCTGGACAACAAAATGCAAGAAAAGATCAAAATCTACTGCATTTTCTGTTCAAAAGGGATATGAAGATTAGAATGGGAACTAGGAAAGCTAGGAAAGGAGGAAGGAAGCCGTCAGACAAAGGACACAGCACCACTGGCTCAGCTACTGTGGGATGGACAGGTGGACACCAGAGCCACGCAATCAAGCAGAAATGGAGAAAAAACAATATTACAGACCAAAAGTCATAGGAAACAATTGACTAGAGGAGCACACAGTCACCAACAGATGCACAACGTGGCACTACCAAGTAACACCATCTATGACACGCCACAGCTGTACACATTAAGAATGACTGCCTTGTATCTGTTAATTCAAGCAGAGTCCTTTTTCTATTCACTTGTTCACATAATCGTTCTGTAACACCTTTCCGGCCGCTCTCATTCTTCTGCCAATCATTTACATAAGAGTATGAGGCTTCGTCTGTACCAGAGGGTTTGGCCTCACACCATCATAAGCTCCCACAACCCTATTTATCTCTCTCCACCTGTGCCCATGGAGCCCTGCTCCATCCCTGGTGCTAGAGGACATGCTCCTGGAGGGTGAGCCAGTCTGGAAGCCAATCCAGCTAAAAAAAAACCTCTTCTTCCTCTCCTCTGTTCCTGAAAAGCAACTGCTTTGAGGTATACTGTGTTTCTCTCTGACTCAACAGCACTTGTGCAAGTTAGGCACTGTGCAGGTCCCACTCTGGGTTGATTAAAGCTGTCACAAATGCCATTTTCAACTATCAACTTCATTTTATCAATTGCTTGAAAGAGGTTTTTTGTTAGTTGCAACACACTCCAAGTCACAGCTGGTTCCTAATAAAAAGTTAATTATATATATTAAAGACTGTGATCTCATGATGCTTGTTGGTAACTATTAAAGTCAGGCTATAGTCTGACACATTTCAGCTTGTTCTGTTGTCTGAAGTCCTCCTCCTTAGACAATTTCTGAACTCTGAACCACAGAAGGAAGAACGCCTGGATAATGAGTCAATGAGCCTGAACAATAAGAGCAATTTGCAAGATAGCTCCCCCTCATCCCCCAGAAGACAGTAGGTGGAAGACAGAAGATAGGCATGTGGGGCACATTTCCCTCTCCCAGAAGACATGTCATCTTAAACACAAGTCAAATTACTGCCTCAGATTCTTAATTCAGCTACCCATTCTAAATCTTAACGGTAACCCTCACACTTCTGGTTACTGTATCATTTCTTACACTGTTTTATTATTTTCCTATGCTGGTAATATAACAGTGACTCAAAGAGTCCACCTGACATCACTGGGCAAAAATGCACCTCATCTATTTTCCTCAGACATTAATAATGCAGAAATGTAACTAATTGACTGAGATAAGCTTCACTATCTTTAACTGAAAAGTGCTTTGAATATTTTACCTCCCTGCATCAACTCGTGGGAAACAATTGAGCTACTACAGTAACTATGGCCAACGGCACCTTGTGTCTCAGCTTTCATGATGGTTTTTTCAAAGGGTCTTTGCAAAACAAAAGTAAACAGAGAAAGCACCTCATGAGAGATAATGGATGAAATTTTAGTCAGGAAAGAATTAATTTCAGACTTGCAGTTCCAGAAAGCTCCTATCACACACAGAATGGTAAGCCTCCACAGACTTCAGTTATTTGGCTGTGGCCTATGATATGCACAGATGAGAGAGAAAAGCATTCATTTAAGATACACTGCCAGGGAAACAGCTTGCAGCAGAAAAGCCAGGAGAACACAGTGGAGCTTCTTCACATTCATGTCACCTTAGACATTCAACAGCAGCAAAGAAGTAACAGCAATTTAAGTCTCTCCCTCATCTGTCTCTTCTCCCTGCCTCGCACTAGCACAGGCGTTTTTGCGCTGCACCAGGCAATATGCCCAGGTTAAAAGCTAACCTCTTTCAGCCAGGTTATTCCTGATCCAGTTTCACTGAGCAGCTGCATAAAAATGTCTTTCAGCCTAAGGGCAGGTGGGTGACACAGTTAATAAGCAACCGTAACACAGCTCCTTTCCATGCTCAGCTGCAGCAGCCGGGCCAGGCCCAGCTCCCGGGGCCCAGGCAGGTGTCACTGCTCCATGGGGGCTTCCCAAGGGCCCCTCCACAGACACCCAGGAATGGCCCCTGACAGGCCAGGGTCTCCTCCAGAGATCCTGCCTCCAAGAGCAATCCAGAGCAGAAACAAACAGCCTAGAAAATCTATTCAATCAAACAACCATTCTACAGAACATTCTTTAGTTGGTAGTCTTGAGTTTTTGATTGTTTTAAAAAATGGGAGGTAAAGGAATGGGGAAGATACCCAGTCAGGACAGTACTAAGGACAGGACTTTTTCCTTGGCTCAGGGGGTTAAGTTACACTTAGCTTACAATAGTGAGAACACAGGACATTGCAGGAAACAGAGTATCAAATTTCAGGAGTTTGGCAGTTTGTGTAACCTCAGTAATATTTAAACTCCCTCCCACACTGTCTTTCTATTTTAATTGACACTGGCCCAAATCCTAAGTCTGCTTATATGGGCACCAGGCTTGATGCATTTCCACTTCTCTGAAGGCCACACAGCTGAGAATTTGTGAAGGGTGCCTATGCACAGCATTCATAAGCACTCAGCACCAGCATTTTTAAAAACAGCGTGTTCAGAGAGTAGACAGTTTTAGAACATCCCTGAGCCAATAAAAACTGTTTAATCAGAAAAATAAGTGATTAAAAACTGATTAGACTCAAAATCTTTAGACTCAAAATCTGCCAAAAATGCAAGAACCTTCTAAGTACTATCAACTGAAAAGGTTAGTACAGTTGTAACAGGAGTTTTGAAGGTCAATGATGCCTTTTCCAAAAAAAAAAATCTCTATTCGCTGTTTTTCAAACAAAATTTTAAAGTTGCTGTAACAGAACTGAGTCATACGTATACTGACCCTTACAGAAAAAAGTCAATTATGTATGTGTACTCATGCACATGTGTGCACGCACTTCTTTAACTTTCCTAACCAGGAATTAGGAAAACCAGAATTCATGTTCAGATCAAAACAGATCAACAAATAAACAAAAAATCTGAGCACAGAAAAGCAGAAATTTACTTATGTTAAAAAATAAAAAAGATGGTATGGACAGTTGTCTTTGTACCAAAAGAAAGCAATATATAACCAAAAATTCAAGACCTACTGCCTCATTTGACAGACAGTGGAGACATGTCAACAGTAAAGACACTCAAGCACATGGCAAGGCAACTCTGTACAAGCTGTTAACTAACTGCAATCATTTCTCCAGACCACATGAATTTCTCTTGCAGATTTTGGCAGTTTTGTGTGGTTTTGCTTGTTTGCTTATAACAGTCTAATTCTTAATTCCCACTATTAGTTCAAATTCTAACAAAAAAGATCAAATTTTGACCATTTTATGTTACAATTATTAGTATTTACCTTCTTATAATAATGTTCTTTGTGGACTGTATCTGTTAATACATCATGCACAGCATCTCACCTTGGGCTGTTCTCTTTATAACACAGTTCAGAATTTATCTTTTGAGTTCTCAGTTGACAGAATTCTCACTACCTCAGAAGTAACTTCCACTACACAATCCTCGTAAAAAGCACAACAATGTCGCATACAAGCTGTCACATAAACTGAAGGCGAATGCCATCAATCACCAGGGGAAGAGCATTTTGGGTCCTCCACTGTAAAAAAGCCATTTTATCTGAAGAAACTGGACGGACCATACCCTCTGTATCAAATTCAAGATATCTTTTGAACGGGCAATTCCCTGCTGAGGAGATCATTTCCTTCAGAGGCAGGAATTTCTGCATTAGAAAAAGCCCACAGTCTCTAGGCAGTAGTATAACCTGTGGAACAGAAGAGAGTGTTCTCACTTTTAGAATGGTTTTGTGTCCTTCAAATCTTGTTATGCTGCCTATATATAAACACTCATTAGTCTTATAAGCACCTAACTAGGAGCATTAGAAAGCAATAGGTTTTCTAGTTCTTTGTGACTTTGTCTGGATTGCCATAACCAGTGCAAAGGAAAAACTCTTGCAGTTCCTTTACAAATGGCCTTCTTACAGGTCCCTTTCTTCTCTGATCAGTGGCCCAAACAAATAACGTTCTTCAAACATTCTTGTTATGGCCTATCGGATAAATGCGTGTTACTAGCTTTAACAAGAGTTTCCTTATGTAGATGGCAGTGTAGCCATTCTTCCTATTCTCTTTAAAAGTTATCATTACAAAATGATCCAATGTGTTTTGGTGCTTTAGACATTTTAAGGAGACCTACTAAATTTTACCTTCATATTTTTAATCAGTGTTTAATCAAAGGAAAATGTATCTTTCCTCACTATTATAAAAAGACAGACAACCAGACAGTAATATCTTTAAAATGAAGTTTCCAGAAAACAAGAGTTTAGGGTCTTCCCACAGTTCTTTCAAGTTGATCATCCCAAGATTCAAGTTTTCAGATCTCATTTTTAGACATTAGAAAATATATATTAGAAAATTATATCTTTAGGGAATGGTGTAAGTCTTTCAGATTATTTTCAAATCCTTCTCTCACATCCTGCATAAAATTCTACCCTCACTCTTGGACCAAGTGAAAAACAAAGTCAAAACAGAAAGTAAGTCTCCATGTAACATACTGCCCCCTGATTTACTTACAAGTAATTCATCCATACTGGTTTGGCATTTTTCTAAGTTGATCCTCTTTATTGCTACACGTTCTTGCCTGGGTTTGCACAGCGCTGCCTGGACAACTGCTGTAGCACCGCTACCTGAAAAAGGGCAGAAAAGGAACAGTCTTAATAGAACAGGAATCTAAACCAGCGACCAGGATAAGAAGCCCATGCTGACAAAGAACTTCAAATCTGCTGTTTATCCTTTTTCAGCACTTTCCCCATAGGTATACCTTTCCACTAGCAACACACCTTACACACTTCTCAGATGGAAAAGAAAAACCTGAAAGTTTCTTTTTCATACTCCATAAAAAACCCTGAAGTCAACAACTTAAAATAATGTGCTCATTTATTAATCACCACCTCAATGCATTTCATAGTTTAGGAACCACGGCATTTCTGTCTTTAGATACATGTGTTTTAATCAAGAACATGACCTGAACAGTTGATACAATTTTAAGTGTTACATGGAGGGGTGAGTACTGTGCTTTATCAAATGCTATTTCTTCCTATTCTTTCAGGTCAGTCGCTGTTTAACCAGGTTTTTTGCTTCCCTATGCAATGAACAGAAAATTATCAGTAAATTGTACATGCCAAATCTTCTACAGCTCCACAGCATTCTTGCTCATTCATCATGATTAGAGTAATATCGTACAAAGAGCATTCTGATTTTTGTGAAGAGCAAAGGAGGCACAAGTATCACACCAACAGGGAAAAGATGCAGGTTACTGAACGGCCCAGCAGAGAAAGTCACTCATGCTTACTTGGCATGCAAATCACATCTGGTCACACAACTATGCTGATAAAGCCCAGGGGAAGTGAACAAATTTGGGCAAAGGAATAGAATCATTTTCTCTAGTACGCTTTATTTGCAAACAACAAGAGTAAAAGGTATTGTTGCTTCTTTTATCAGCACCCACTGGCGTTGCCCCAGTCAGTATTACCTTGCTAAATTAAAGAAATGATTGCAAGGAGTTTTGCTCAAGCTACACATCTTGCTGCCACATCAAATTTAGCAATGTGTGCTTCCTCAAATAATTACATTGTGCTCATCCATGCAGAAATCTAAAAGCCCCCAACAAGCTTCTGCCTGTAATTCTAAATATTCTAATATAAATTAGGGATTTCTGCTAAGTCATTTGAGCAACATGTTATATTGGCGTGCTTATAAACTATGTTCTATTTATTTGGCATGCCCTAGATGAATACAAATTGTGAACAAAAAGCCTTTTGTTGTCAAGCTCTACAAACGTGGATTCAGTTACCAGCCGACTTAAGAACAATTGAGAGCTTTTCCCTCTGCACATCTGAAAACAGCACCAACAATACCTCATGACTGAAAGTTATTGTACATGTTTTAATTGATATTTGCTTAGCTATTTTCATGTATTGTTGCTTCACATGATGTTTTCACTCAAATCACAAAGCTTTTTAACTGTGTATGAATTTCATGTCAAAATTCTGAGCTCATCTTTAAAAAAAAAGTCTCTTTAAAAAAAACCTCTCAACTGGTCTAACTAGTCATGTTTCTGCAGGATGTGGTCACAGACAAATATTGACATGTCCTGTTCTGTCTGCTTACAGAACAAAGCCTTTAAAAATTCCAATAATGTAGGTAATAAAAGAATTAAGAGATTTTAAAAATTAAATAAGACATCCCAAAGAAGAAACCACCAAGTCAGCACAATTCAGCTAAGGTAAGACTCATCTACATCACTTTAATGAATTCCTCATTCAGTAGACATCAAAACACAAATCCTCTCATTACTTTGACTGTACAATGTAGGTTGAAACAGAGGAAAGAACATTTTTAGCTATTAAATATACAGGAACAAAGACCAAGATTTTCCTTATGTATCTTTTTCATGTATGCCAGTAGTTTTATCTACTTGTAGAAAACAAGCAACATCTTTGCTTTTAAAAGACATTAATATAAAAAGGCCACATAAAAGACAAACAAAAAGAGCACACAGATAAATTATTCACCCAATGCTAGGATAAAATCTTGACTGCTTCCTCAGGTTAAATGACAGCAATTAACACTTCAAAACATTTTGGAAAAATTAAATTACAAAAAAAAGTACATTTTTCTGTGTTTTCTTCTCAGACAGAGATGACTTGCAATGGGATGCTCTTCACCACATTACTAAGATGTACTGACAATGCAAAAAGCTTTCTAGGCTTAGAATAAAGCCAATATACCTAGTTTCTTCTTTCTCCTGCTTTCTTAATACTCTACACAATACGCTAGTTTGAGAGTAAAATCAGTTTGTGCAGTCTTCACTCCCAGTTGGACCTACATACATATAAAACGTGCTTGAAAAAGCAGTTTCACATACTGAAGTAGGAGGCAGACACTTAGTAGGTGTATGCTTCCTTCCTCTTAAAAGATGTTCTCTCCTTCTCTGGCTCACAAGGTGAACAATCAGGGACAGAAATAAGAACTCCTGCAGCTTTCACATCTGGTCAGAAGACTCTTTTTGTCTTATCTACTAAGCAAGTAGAAGCGTGAAGTGTTCCAAAGGAGCAGTTATTAGAAACCAGACTACCCAGATAAGCAGTTCATTTGAGAGGTAACAGACTACAGAAGTAATGCACTATCATACAGTGAAACGAAATTGTCACAGACAACATTTGTTATGTCATTTAGCATAACAAATTAGGATCACAGAAAATGATTGTGTAGAATAGATTACAGTCAACCATTCCTTGCCAGAAGGTAGGGCTTCTTCAGATACATCGAGCATTATGAGTCTTCCAAAACCCTCAAAGCAGAGAATACTAACTAATACACCATAACCAAAGCACAGACTGGTTTAACAACCAGTCACTATTTAGGAAACTGACACAGTATAATGAAAGCTCAGGTTGGATAAAGCATGAAGCCTTTACATCCAGTTGTCTCCTGCAGAAGAACAAAACAAAATGTTTACCCATGGTCAGACTCAAAAATAAACAGCTTTGTGAGAACAATGGGGTTTTTCCAATACTGGAAAAGTCATTCTGCTACAGACAAGTTCTCTTTGCCAATTTCAAAAGTTAGCAGTGAAATAATGTCATTTCAAACCACACCAAGATGCCTACTACTCCCATTTCACAACAGACAACAGGTCAGAGTTTCATCTTGTCCTGATGTTTTTGATGCCATCCTCTCTAGTGTAAGCATGCCCTTACAGCCATCCTGTCCCTTCATGCTACAGACCATGCACTCCCTACCATACTGTCCTCAGTGCAACAGAGCCATTAGAATTGCTTTTAACTATCTGGGTTCACACAACAGAAACCTTCTCAAGAGCTACTACATATGGCCACACTTCACCTCTTCTGAAAGGATGTAACCTAAAAGCAGTTTGCTGCATTCCACTATGCACATACTTCACAGACAGCATATAAAAACTCCACAAACACTTATCTAGGATTTAAGTTTATCTGAACAAGTTCATTCAAGTTGTTCTAAACCTGACATAAAGGTAATTTTTCTGCTCTGCTTTTTTTTTTTTTCAAACGTGAATTTAACCCTTGCAGAACCTGTCTGCACTTGGCAAAGGGAAGGATATTTGAACAACTGTGATCAACAAGTGACACTAACATTTTAGTTTTATCTACTCTCCACTAGTCAAGTCTCAAAAAGATAGACGGTGAGGTGAGATGGTTGGACCATATCACTTGCACATTGCACCTGCCCACATCCTTCATCCAATCCAAGACTAAATTATAACTCTTCTGTAAAAAGCCAGTAGTAAACATAATAAAATCTGTGAAAATGGATGAAGAAGCTATGGAAGCATGTCTATTTAATTTCCCACAACATCCTACTTCTGAAGAAGAGTCCGTAGGTAATTCTTAAGTGTAACTCATATACAGTATAGCTGCAGGACTCTTTTGCATGGAGCAGAATGCATTTGTGTACAAAAACCATGAGTGCACAAACCTAGATTAGGTTTCTACTCGTGAATGCATGTGGAGTGTTTTTTATGTAACATACAAAGTACCTGTGTTTATATGCAAGCTTGGAAAGTTACGTTGCTGTATATGCTGTATGTTGCATACAACATTTTGTAGCATATTTCCAGCATTACTAAATATGTTATGAACCAATCAGCCCCTCAAGATATTCCATAGCAGCACTGGGCAGAACTAGTTTCTTCAGTTTCAAAAGAATAAATTCTGCTGGTGGCAAAGCAATACTTTCAGTTAACAAACAGAGAACAAAGAATGTTTAATTCCTTTCAGTTTCTAGCTTTCACCCCACAATACCCTAGACAATTTTCAATATTAGTCACTTTCTTTCATATTACTTCCACTGATTAAAAATAAGTTATAAATCAGCTGAGTAAAGCTCATTTACACCACCATACTGAACTCTAAATCTTTCTGAAACTTAGCTTCTTCACAGAAAATAAGTCATTATTTCCCTTTACATCTTCACAATGATGAATGCTTGAGTTTTTAAGAACGATAACCACGTAGATACAATTTACTAACAGTTTTTGCCTACTTTGTGTTCTTAATTTATGCTGAGATCAAATCTCTCTCCTTATAGCTCACTTGGATTCTACTTTGCTTATGCTAGCAATTATGACATAATTCACTTAAAATACACTAAGTGTTATGTGAAATCTATGCCCACACATTGAACTGCTACTTCTGCATTTTAACATTCAACAATTAATCTCTTTAATTCCTCATTGAATTTGATTTGCGGCTGGACATTTTAAAACTTCACTATTGTGGCTACAGAATCACTGGGTTACTCAACTGCTGTATTTACCTTTTTGTGGGAAATTAGCTTACATGAAGTCTGAGATCCAGCTTAGCCTATACTACTTTTTAAAAGCCCATTGCATAAACAATCCAGAAAAACCTCTCCAAATATGCTATACAGATATTTCTGTGATTGCAATGAAGTCATAGAAAAATAGCCTAAATGTCAATGTCAAAATGATTATGCATTATAGAAAATCTCCAAGAAAATTTCTATGCAAGTGTTAAGACAACCTGTGCTAAGGCTTAGATACAGCAAGCTTCAGCACTAACCAGGTATCATATTCTCCATACAGAAAGAAAAAGGCAAGGGGATTCACAATCAGCACTAAACACCCACATACATAAAAAACAGGCACAGGAGAGAATGACCTAGCTTTTTGAGCTATTTTCTTAATTTCCTCACCAAAATAGTAAAACAACTGGTTATAACAGATGTTTTGCCTAGGTAAATTATAGAAAATATTTTGAGGTTTGCTATGCAGAACCATGTTATAGGTCCCTGTCAAATCTGCAGAACAGAATAAAATTCTTCTGCCAAAAGCACATGAGAATAGAACTACTTTCCTGAACACAAAAGGTTCTAGCATCAGAGTACAACAAAAAACTGTCAATCACAAACTAATTATTCGGGAAATAAACTGAAACTACAAGAAAGCAGAGAAGCTCTACCAACAATCTGGAAAATACAAGTCTTACTTCCCTGCATCAGAGAGTCCAGACACACTATATTGCAAGATCTTTTGTGAAATATCTCTCTTATCTGAAGAACAATCAGTTATCACCACCAGCCACTGTTAAAAGAATTTTAAGAGTTCTACTCTCATTGACAAAGGTATTTAAGAAATATGTGACTAGAAAGTGAAACCTGATATATTTAGATCTGACACAGGTTTATTTAATAGTGACTGTGTTAAGCTTTAAAATTAAATAGCAGCCTAAGTGATGGCTTTTTGCTTTGAGACACTTCCTTGTTAAGGAGATTTCTGCCTAGAGCCACACAGAGCTCAGCACTTGTCAGCTTCATACAATGCCATCAACACACAACATCAGACTGAAAAGTCTAAGGATGGCCATTAACTATGTTTGGGGCATTCAAATAAACCTGTCAATATGCACACAGGTAGAAAGGAAGGATCAAAAAACAGGGACTATGCCCACTACCTCCTTCCGCCTCACAACTGCCCTCCCCCTGTTCCCTCCCCAGCTCTCCTAACAGAGACTGGCAAGTGCTGATGTTAAACCCCAGCCTGAGATATTTTTTTTCTTTGTCATAGAGGCTTTATTTAGTACAACTCTATTAATATAAGTAAAATAAATGAACCACCAAAATTAAAGCCACTGTGTTTTTTAAGAATATAGGAGAAACAATAAATTAGAGCTGGCTCAAGACAACACTTTCTGTTGAAGTTCAGTAGAAATAAAAACATGCCTCACTACTAGAGAAACACATCCTGCTACCCTATACAGTCATGTCACATATTGCACTGCCTTGCCATGGAAGCTACAGCAGCAAGACATGTAGTATCGCAGCTCCCTTACAGTATAGTGGATAGTTTTCCTATCCACTATACTGAATTTAGTGCAGAACATTACAACACTGGAAAACTTTTATCCCTACCAATCACAAAAATAAGATACAGCATTTAACAAAAACACATTCCTGCCTTTTTTTTTTTAAGGAGGTACCTACAAAGGAATTAACATCTTTTGGGTAAGTTGAGGATCAACTTTAAGAAGTGCATCAGAGACAGAGAGCAACCACAATGCCTCTCCTTTTGCCTGTCTTTGAATATAAACTGCACATATTCCAGACACACATTCATACTTTATACTGAAAGATATAGACTTGTTGCAAAGAAAAGTGGAGTGATGCCAAAAATCCAGACAGCTTAATGCTCATCTGTGTATGTCATCACAAAAATTAACTTTTAACTAAGTACTTTATGGCCTTGAGTGTTCTTACATGCTAGTCATAGAGCTTACAGGGAGCCTGGACATTTCCAAATCAGGTATGAGAGTATCATCCCATTCGTAAGTAATCCACATCATGGAAATGTCAGCATCACAGCTGGTAAGAGAAACTTAAACAAAAGCAGTCCACTTTCAATAGGTGTTATTTTCTCCCTGACTTGTCCTTTAAAATAGACGA
Source organism: Dasyornis broadbenti (assembly GCA_013397935.1). Classification (NCBI taxonomy): domain Eukaryota; kingdom Metazoa; phylum Chordata; class Aves; order Passeriformes; family Dasyornithidae; genus Dasyornis; species Dasyornis broadbenti. The sequence continues at coordinate 1,606,948 of VZRN01003024.1, forward strand.
ATCGTCTAAATAAAGTTGAAAGTGAACTGTCTAGGGGAAACCCCCCATTATAAACATTACTCAAGACTAAATTCCTTTTGCTCTGCTCCACATCTCAAATATCTTTGTGAGAAGTGTTATTTATAGGTGAAAAAATGTCAATATTAAAAAAAAAAATCCACAATCACAACTATTTCAGAGTCTGAAGTTATCAGAACTGGAATCTGCCTTGTCAATCAGGATAAGCAGGTCCTACTCCTGACTCCTTGTAATGTGGTTAGTGTAACTAACACCACTTTTTAAGGCAAGCAGGTGCTCTCTGTGACTGAACAGGTCATATATTCATTCATTTTCCCTTATTCTCGGGCCCTGAAGGTCCTGTGAATCACATAGACAAACCAGATTTCGTCTTCCTCTTCCTACCAGCTTCAAGATTCCTGGGCATCAGGTCAATTACTCCCTTCCTTACTGGCACTGAACATCCTAGGACCCAGGGCTGCTGATGATCCCATCACTGGGAAGCGTAACAGCATACAGAGTACTAGAACTGCCCATAACATCAAGCACTTAAAAGTCCTGAGTAGGGACCCAAGCTGCTGGTGGACAGTGAGATCCATGACCCTTCAGAGATGCTTCCATCATCATCTGCTACCTCTGAGGATTGGCTCGTATCTTTCACATCATCTTTGAGTCTATATTATGATTGTTATATTGATACAGCAAACAATGTATTGGGTTTTGACTTGATCTGCAGAGGGTCCAGGTGATTAGAAATAGGAAGTTAAATTGTATTACAAATTCTATATTATTTAGTTGATAAGAAATCATAAGTTAGGATCTAGCCAATTAGAAATCTTAAGTTGTCATATTATAAATTCTGTATTATGCGACTTATAAATTGTTCTAAACTGATTCTGTTTATAGAAATCTTGTGCCATTCTAATCATAATTTCTGTGTTATAGTAAATACAGTATCTTATTAAGAAAATAAAGCTTAAATTGTAACTACATTTTACTGCCATCATCATTATGCCAAGGATCCCTGAAAGAACCTGTCTGTTGCCTTAGTGGTAAGCTGGATTATCAGATTCTTGGGAGAAAATAGATCTTATTCCCTGGTACAGAGTTTGCTTCTCATGCACCGCAAAATTATTCTGCTTACATATGCTAAAAAAGAAGGGTATGACAGGAACAACCAACATACAGAGACAACTTAATAAATTCAGCTGAACCTGAACCAAACAAGTGAATTAGCTGGAATTTAGTTCTGACCCCCAAAAATATTGAATCTCTCGTAAAATATGCTCCTTAAAACATATGGTATATTAATGGGCATCAAATGTGAAATGCAAATTAACTATCTCTGCTCCAGTTTGCAGAATTTACGCTTTCCTCACAAGTTCCATGGCTTTCAGGTCTACTTGAGGTATCTTAACACCACTTTATATACAGTCTACTTATACTCCCTTCACTATCATGTTCTCAAAGTTGTGATTATGAAGTAATATGAAGTATAGCATTTTAAGAGCTTAATGCACTAAAGGGTATGAAACTGAACTGAGCAGTGAAAAGTCAAGTTCTATATCTGGAATGATCTCTCCTCTCAATCACATTATCTTCCATATGACCTGCCATATTATAAGAAAAAAGTAAAATGTGTTATGTGTAAGGGCAAAATAAACTCTGTTTCAATATTAATTTTACCACAATTTACAGAAGTTGAGAGCAGGAATTGGGAATTCAATGCCACCAAGAAATAGCATGTATCATGCCAGATGGCAAAGAGGTTGTTCAGCTATACTCACCTAATGAACACCTAAAATGCCTCCACTTTCATATCAGCATATAAAGGTAACTTCTGAATTCACCAAATTTATGGACCAGAAAATACATGTGCCATTGAACAATGAGTAACATTACATTAAACAGTTAAGTACTTGAAGAGGTTTAAAGGAATACTTTTCTTTGGGTATAAGGAAAAATAACCAGCTGTTAAACTAGCTCAAAATGCAGAAGGGGGGAAGAAAAACTGAGGCACACGAAGCCTTCTCCAGTTGTGCAAAAACTGGAGAAATTGTGGAAATTTTTTTTTTTTTATAAAAAAGTTGTTTTGTAATCAGATCTGTTCTGGTTTCCTTCAAAATGAAAAGGAATCCAACCTTATTCACACTTCACATTTGTTAGGGAAGAAGAAACAAAAAGTAGCAGCCAAAGAGCTTGCAGTAGGCTCTTTCACCCACGCTGCTGGTGCACTTGAGGCCCAGCTGTGCTGCACAGCCAAGCCGGCCGGCATGCTGCGGGCAGGAGACAGCTCCTGATGTACACAACATGTTGGGACTGCCGTGTGGTAAGGACAAATGTGGATGTACTGTACTCCACATGAATGTATCCAACAAATCCATATTCATTCTGCATTTTCCCAAGAAAAAGCATGAAAATTAGTGAAGGATGCGACTTGACTTAGGAATTTATGGATTTCATCTGCCATGTTATTATCCATTCATCCTCACATGAAAAGAAACATGGATTCTGATCATTTCATTCTCCCTGTTGTTTCACCATGAATACAGAAACCATTATTCAATATGCACACAAGTCTTAACATCTGGAAGGCAAAACCCACGCTGACAATGTCTCTGCATAACTACTATATGAGAACGTGGTATCTGGAATTCACTGTGGGACCCAAAGTTATCTTACCAAGGTACCATCAGAACTTCACAGAACTCCCTTATAAAATAGGGCAAATGGAGGATTTGCTATGCTGAATCAGATCGCCTGCCTAGAAAAAAAAGCTGTTAAAAAATAATTATTCATTTCTGAAGTAGCACTATAAACAAATTCTGGTGGTGATTTAGTTGGCATGTTTTATTGTTTCTCATTTAGTTTGAAAGTAAATACTTGGAACAATTCTAATACCATGAATGCAGTATTTTCCAAGTCTTCCGGATGTCAGCACATTGTGCATCATTCTCTTCCAAGAATGAAGAACAGCAATCTACCAAAACAAAGGCCTTGTTGCTACTGCAGCATCATGAGGATCTCTAATTAATACAGCAGTGTTGAGCTACAAATCATCTTCAGCTAGTTCACCCCAACCAAATGTGCCTCCTAGAAGTTGAGTCTACCGTGGCCACACACCACAAGCAGAAAACATACCTATTTCTCACATATTGCTTCTCATTAAACAATGGAAGAGCTGGAGCAATATAAATACTATCATATCATTAAATTTTCATTAGGTGATTCTAATCTAATTCTAATGAAGTTCCTATTATTAGTCTGAAGTGGCTCAGAGTCTGAAAGCACAAGACACTAACAGGAATAAATTATAAGCTTAAATTCAGTCCCTGTAATAAAACGTCTTCAAAGCAAAGAAGTGAGAAGGAAAATGCAACTTTATAATTGAATGCCTATGCTTCTGAATCCAAGTATGTTGCTTTTCAGAACTTGAAAGCAATAGTTCAAGCTTATGGTCTTGTTCATGTTACTCCTACAAGGCAGAAACCATGATCAACAAATACACAATATTTTTCTGGTCTGTTAAATTAACTATTTTTGTACCACTACCCATGTGCAGGTATACTTGGCACATAAACATTCAACATGGATCTTGACCTTCAAGACCTTTAAGTACACAATTCTTCTGAAAGCATGATTAAGGACACAAAAAAGCTTCAAATTTTCAGACTGATTCTAATTCTAATTTCTCTAAGTGCATAAGCATAGCACAACTTAAAAGCTATGTAACATAATCATTACATCAGCCTTATAGGACATCCTCAAGTTTTATCTGTATTTAACTTACAATCAAAATATCTCAGAAGCATTTAGACATCCACAGGACTAATTAGGCTAACAAAAGGATTCAAAAATTGTTATTTTTAAAGACAAAAGATTAATGGAGACACCTAATTCATCATACTGAAGTTTCCCTGAACTATTGAATAAAGCAACATACCTAGTCAAATACCATGCGGACTGAAAATATTAACTTCACTAATGCCACAAATTTATTACTTCAGCTAACAAAAGGAGAATACTGCTCAAACTTCTTTTGCAAGCAAGCAACAGGATTGTCACAAACAGCAACCCTGGAAAAATGTACCTGGGAATTGTTCAGAGGGACTCTTTAAAACCCACTGTCTTCATCAGAATTCTCAGCATTTCACCACTGCCATATAAATTTTCTACAGAACAGTCAGCAGTCAACTGAAGCCTGAATAAATGCCAGGAAGCATGCACACTTCTCCATGAAGATTAACCTGCTTCCTCTTCACTACCATTCCCCAAGTATCTGTCTCCTGAAAAGTAACAACTCTCAAAGTAACTCTGACTTGACAGCAGTTTCAGGAAAAATTAAGATTTCTCCAGCATTGTTAGGTACATGATTGATTGCTTGTTTGTCCCTGTAAACTCCCCTTGTTTTTTCTCATCAATACATTTTCTGCCTTAGGGCAGGGTTGGGGTTTTTTCCCCCATTTTTTCAGTCTAGCACTCCTTGTTTCCCAGGCGTCCCTTAAACACCAAAGCACGGTCTCCAGCCAGAAGCATTGGGCAGGAGGAAGCTGCATCACCACCACACAACTCTAGGGATGGCAAGGGAGGACAGCAGCCAAACCCCAGCAAACAAGCTAAGAGACAAGCATAAAACACTGCTTGTTTCATTTACAGAGTTGATCCCACAGCTACACAGAACCCAGAACAGTGCATACAAAGACTAATAGATATGTATGTGTATATAGAGAGTGAGACGTTTTCCTTCTTTAGAGAAAATTCTTTTCTCAAGAATTTTATACCATACCAGCATTGCCTCATTCTGCCACTGCTGGATGATAATGTTCTTACGCCCACAAGCTTCAACCATGTGCATTTCTGAAGACCTTCAAACTTAGCCAGAAACAGTGAAATCTAGTAGAGTTGTCAGGATTTCATCCTACTGGAAAGGTCGTGCTGTAAAAGGCAGAAATATGGAAAAATCCACTCATTCAGTACAGCTCATTCTTTATTTATATAGGTTAAGAAGTATCAACATATGTTAAGTATGATTTGTGGGGGAGGAACTCACTTTTAATTTTGGGCACCACAAAATGTCCTAGAGACATATTTGTTTTCCAAGTTCTGCAAGCATAGTGCTCCTCTGGAATCTCTGCTCAGCAGTATCCCAGTAACTTCACCAAACCCAAGAAGCTAACAAAAGTATCTAACTTAATTTGATTATTAGGGCCCATTCTTTAAACATCAAGAATTACTATTACTATTGGAAGAAAAAACAGCCTCTATCAACTGCTATCTTACAGTTTCAAATTATTTTGAAAGGTGAAATGGGGGAAGAGAAAGAGAAAACCAAGGGAGGCACACAAAAATTAAATATGACCTAGATAAGTAGCCACTATACGAGCCACACACAACTCCTTTGCATGGAGAGCTCACTGTTTATTCCCCCTCAAGCCAATCAGAACAGATGTGGTTTTGTTTCCACTTAACAATGAGAAGTTCCATTTGACAAACAGATTCTGGGAAAAAAACAACTGGTCTCAGACCTAGGAGAAAGTGATTCTTCACTGAAAGAACAGCTCTTAAGTTGTTTCAGAACAATATCTGACCCAATCTAAAATAGCTCTCCCAGGTCTGAACTTGGCCCCTGCCATCAAAGTACAATGCTGGTTACAACAAGTGGTTCCACTCTGAAGTTGCAAAGCCTTGCTGCTGTAACACTTAGCAAGGCGCTAAACCATGCAATGCCTTCAAATTTCCACACGCTCACCAGCAGAGCAGCTCATATTCTAGCACCTAAGCAACTCCTTTGGAGCCAGGACTTTCTGTGTACTAGAGGTATTGGGCCTTCTCTGTCAAAAGAACTTGGATGGAAGGGAAAGAGAAAGCACAGGGAAAGGAGAGCCAAAGGGAAGAGGGCAGATTTGAACAGCAGGAAGGTATATTTTCTATAAATTATCATTACATAGCACCAGCCAACTGCCTGATGTGTTGATACATGTTCCTTTACCCTTCCAGTTAACAAGGTAACTTTAAAACAAGGTTTATATGCTGCTTACTTGCAATCAGGAGAAACCCAAAGGAAGCTCTTTTTTTTTTT